>CAUYLG010057126.1:0-35803 GCA_963573385.1 Cacajao melanocephalus
TTATTATCCACCTTCTGAAACCTAATTCTGTTAATGGATCACACTCGTTCTCCATCAGGCCTTGTTCCCTTGTTGATGAGGAACTATGATCCCCTGTAGAAGGAGAGGCATTCTGATTTTGAGTATTCTCAGCCTTTTTACACGGGTTTCTTCCCGTCATTGTAAGTTTATCCACCTGTCGTTTGTAATTGACAACTTTAAAAATAGGTATCTGAGTTGATGTCCAACTAGTAGATTCCCAGCGCCGAAATCAGAGCAACCCACGGCGCCAACGAAAACAGCGGCATTAAGATTCGTGGTGCTTTTCTGTCCAGGAATCTCCAGTCTGGCTTCCCTCTTGAATCCCTTTTTCAATCAGGTAAATAGGCAACTCTGCCTTCCCGAAGCTCCAAACGTCGACCAAAAGAGGAGTCAGTCCCGTTTACTCTGCACGAAGAACCGCCGTGCCAGGGCGCCGACAAAACCGCCGCGCTGGCCACAAGAGTCGCGCTGGCGACCTGTGGGGCTCCTCCGCTGGGAATCTCCTGGTCCGTAGGTAACAAAAACTCATCTGTAAGTGTGGCGTCCTCTTTTCTGTGCGTTTTCTCTGGGAGCGACAATCCTGAGCTGCTAGTAGTCAGCCATCTTGGATCTCTCTCATATTTCTATAAGTGTCTTTGCTGAGTCAAAGAATAAAAGCATACATAGATTATCATATATTTTTAATTCTTTAATAACACATTGCGGTATCAAACTCTTAACGTGCTAAATATAGAGAAAACTGGTATAATGCATGATTGTATTATATTTTCTGTCCATTTTTAGTTTATTTAGTATAAAACAAATGGAGATGATTTATGCCTTTTTTAAGACTATAAAAAGCTTGAACAAGTGCTAATTTAAATATGACAACCATAAAAAGCAAAATCATCTATAAAATAATAACTTTTTGAACTCATCACAGAATTCAGGACAAAGGACAGCCAAACATCTAATACTAAAATGAGGCATTGCTTTCAGAGACAGATGAGACAAAAGTTCTGACTTAACTGGCAGACAGTTGGTGGAGGGAACTTCACCCACTCACAGACTTTTCCTTTGAAACTACACTGGAATATGTCAGGAGAGCTTAGGTGTGAGGTAGGAGACCAGAGGATTTTTTTTTCTTAGTGGTTTGGTCCTGGAGAAGGGACAAAAGACTAATGCCTCCCAGGGAAGGACATTAAACTTTATTATTACTAAGATATAAGTGAATACCCAGTTCTAATCCTGGAGGAAAGATAAGATCATCCTTGGCCCAAATCACTGAGCTTCCCTTACCTGTAGGCAGTGAGAGTTATCACAGAAAATGAACCATCTCTGAGACCCTAAGACCAAATGCCTGCATAAGGATGAGGTTGAACCCGCCCAGCAAATAACATCAATCACCTGTTCACCACTTCTAGACTGGCAAGCTAAAAGTAAAATGCAACAGTGAATACCCAGTTCTAACCTGGAGGAAAGGTAGGATCATCCATAGTCCAAATCATTGAGCTTCCCTGTAGGCAATGAGAGTTGCCACAGAAAATGAATCATCCCTGAGATTCCAAGACCAAATGCCTGCATAAGGATGAGGTTGAACCTGCCCAAGAAATAACATCACTCCTCCGTTCCCCACTTCTAGCAAGCCAGAAGTAAAATGCAACAATTTACTACTGAGTCACAAGCATGGTCAGAGACATTTTTTGAAATGTAATTCACACAGGAAAAGCCAATATGTAAAAGTGGCACAGGAACTATGAGGAAAACCATCCAGTCAAACAATACCTGCCCTAAGCAAGAGGTAAAGCCGGAGAAATTAGAAGACTGTGGTGTACTAAACGTAGCAATAGCAACCAAACAACCTAAACCCAGCTCAGTTCCTGACTAAACTGACTTGAATCCCATAGTAGCAGCCTATCAGTAGAAGAGGCATAAAAATTTACCTGAGTTTTTACACGTCTATATACAATGAATGTTATTTAATGAAAATGACAAGACTCGCAAAGTAAAAGCCTTAAGAGACAAAGCAGGCCCCAGGTTCAGAGATGAATTCTATATTAAAATTATCAGGCAGATAATTTAGAATACAGAAAAGTTTGACAGAATACATGAATGGAAATGAAAAAGAAACTACTCAAATAGAGACATAAATAGAAAAAAAGGCATAGGTGAAAACAAAGCATTAAAAAGGTATTGGATACTATCATCTATCTAACAAGAATTACTGAAGAAAAGATAGAGATAGGACAAAAGAAAAATTTGAAGATATAAGGGCCTAGAAATAAGTAATATTGTTTGATAGCACAGTCTAACAATTATAATTAACAATAATTTATTGCATTTCAAAATAGCTAGAAGACAATATCTGAACTTTTCCTAACACAAAGAAATGATAAATGTTGAGGTGATAGATATCCCAATTACCTTCATTTGGTCATTACACTTTGTATGCATGTATCTAAACATCACACTGTACTCATAAATATGTCTAACTCATATATCAATAAAAAAGATATAAGAGCCTAGAGTTTTGCAAAAATAATCACAGATATCAAGCCACAGACCCAACAAGAGAAATTCAAGAATAAATAAAATTTGAAAACCTGAGCATACAATGTTCAAACACCTGAAACCAAGATAAAAAGAAAGATTGAAAGTATTTGGAAGAAAAATACACATTACGTACAGAAAATCAAAGCAGAACTCTCATTAGAAATAATACAAACCAAAAGACAATTCAGTGACCTCTTAAAGAGGTAAAATAATAATGACGATAAAAAAGACACCTCTCAATTCTGTATTCTCTAGTTGTTAAAAATATCTTTCAACTGTAGAGGTGAAATGCTGGCTTGTTTATTTTTTCTGTGAAACAGATGCTGAGTGAATTCATTATTATCAAAATTGTTTATAAATATCATTTTAGAACAAAAGGTAAAATATATAAAATTGCACAGAATATGAGAGAGAGGAATTAAAAATATAGCATTGTAATATTAAAAAGTTGTATATGAGATAATATAGTAACATTTTAAAAGATCTGATAATTCTACTTTAATTCCTTTATTCAGGCTTTACCGTGTTTTATTAAGTTAGCTGAACTTTGGCCACACTCTGGTGTTTCTGTATCTCTAAGCTCCATTTATCTATTTGTACATTTTTAATTTGCTTAACTAACATAGAACATTTTATGTATTTTTCATGTACAACATGATGCTTAAAATGTATAATATGTTTAATATATATTAATATAACAGTTATATATAATATATATACACACACACTGTAGAATGGCTAAATCAAGCTAATTAATGCATGTAATGCAGCACTTCACATAGTTATTATTTGTGTACTGAGAACACAAAATCATAGAAGTTGGGAGTAGAATAGTGCTTATCGGAGGCTGGATGTTAACGGGGAAGTGGACAGTTGGAGAGATGTTGACCTAAAGATAAAAAATTTCAGGTAGCTAGGAGAAAAAATTTCAAGAGACCTGTTGTACAACATGGTAACAATAGTTAATGAAATATGTTGTATTCTAAAAATTGCTAATAATAGATTTTAAGTGTACTCATGTCTGAGTTCTTGGTATAAAGTTCCTTCCTTTAATCAGCACACTCCTACTCCTGTCTGATGCCATGATCATTACTGAGAAAATTCTCACATCTTGATTCTTACATGCATTTTGCTGTCTGGCAAATCATAGATTCTAGGTTTATGCTTGTTGAATAAATGAAAAAAATAAAAGATATTCTTTTATTTTTAATAACATAGTTTCCATTGCATTCCTATGGAGTGACCCTGTTCCTACAACTTTACATGGATATTGTTCTTTATAGCTACATCCTTTCGTCATTGTGTTCTGCATGTTTTGGTAAACCCCACATTCCAGTTCTTCTGTCTAAGTAGGTTTGATTCAGGAGACTCCACTTTAAATCAGGGAGCAGATGTAGCCTCAGATTACATTGTCTACTCCTAAAGCAAGTACCTAGGTCAGTTACACTGAAAACTAAATAGAAAGAATACAACCAAATCTAGGCATTAAGTTCCACAACAATGTTAGCTTTTGTATATTGTTTTTCTTCTTTCTCTGGTGCCTAATGCAAAGAATGCTAATGGAATGAATGTAATTCTAGATGTGTTAATAAACATTAATGGCTAAAAGGTTTAAAATGGAAATTCCCCTTTTAGTGCAATCTGGGCTTTAATTGTAAATTTAAATGCCCTTTGTAAATCATTTGAGAGTATAGTTTTTCATTTACTTTTTGTAATTTATCTGAATTAATCCCAGCCTGCTAAGCTCAGCTGTTTATAAAAGGCAGAATAAAGTTTTTTGTTATTCACCTTATAACACTCCTTGACAATTTTTTTAAAACTTACAGAAGTTATTAACATGCTCATTGGGTATGTTATTGGCATGAAAACTGCTTTTTGAAGCACAGAATACATTGGATTATATCACATATGTTGAAAATGTGTGTAGCCACAGCAGGCCAGGGAAGCGAAGGGGCCACATTTGTAGTATTAAAAGTTATAAATGCATATCTTTATAGTGGGTAAAGTATTTTTGAGAATCAACTTCTTCAAAGAACTACAAAAGAAAGAGATGGATATTGTAAATATCTTAAGAGTTAACTCAAATGGGCAAGTGAATTCTTGGAAAGATTGGAGAAAGAAGACTCCTCTGATTCTCTGTTAATAATAGTAAGGAACAAATTATAGTAATAACAAATATTTTACACAAGCACAGAAAGTCAAGGCCAAATGGGATAGTTCCACTTGTCTGGCAAATAAATCATGACTGATGAAATTTATTCCCTGTTTCTTTTATATTAAAATCTATTACTGACCCATAAAGAGGAGACTGGTTTTCTGATTTTCAGGCAGGAGCAAGATGGTTAGGGTCTAATTTAGCAATAGACAAGTATGGGAAGATCACACAGAGACATAATAGTCAGTGAACTTTTTATTAAACCTGTGCTATTTTGGAGTAGGAAGTATTGGTTTGGAGGTTTACTGATTTCTGTGATTCTGCTACAGGAAGTACCTGGGTATATAGTACATTTTAGATAGACTTCTGTCTTAGTCTATTTTGTGTGGTTATAACAGAATATCACAGACTGGGTAACTTATGAAAAACAGAAACCTATTATCTTACAGTTCTGGAGGCTGGGAAGTCCAAGGTCAAGGAGCTGGCATCTAGGACGGCCCTTCTTGTTGTGTTCCCTCATGGTAGAATAATGAAAGGGCAAGATAGGTATAAACTTTGCATTCTTATATGGCAGAGGAGGAGAGGAGAAGGAACTCACTCCTGCAAGCCCTTTCTCCATCAGCACTAATCCATTCCTCATCACCTAAACACCTCCCAAAAGGCCCCACCACCTAACACTGTTGGAGATTGCATTCGCACCAAATGAATTTTTCTGCAAACTTTCAGACCATAGCAACTCTTGAGTAAAAACTGCCACTAACCATGGGTTTATATTATAAACCAAAAAATGTCTGAGACAGGTCTTAATTAAGTTTATTTTGCCAACACTAAGGACGTGCCTGAAGAAAATAAACACGGAATCACAAAAATAGTCTGTGGTCTGTGCCTTTCTCCAAAGATGATTTTGAGGTTTCAATATTTAAAGAAGAAAAGTGGGCTGAAGGAGAAAGAGGGAGCAGGCCGGGGAATAGTCAATTACATATTCCTCTCTCACTCAGCAAATCAGCACCTTACACAAAATAAAGCAACATAGAGTAGCTGCTTGTGAAGATATTTAACCTTTTATTTGTAGTTATCCACCTAGGAACCAAAGGAAGGTCAGCTTCTTGCATGATTCATCTTTTAGAGTAACCATTTTCTTTTGGCATAGCGAATTGGGGTTCCAAATTTTTATTTTTCTTTGACGATATTAATAGGTGGTTCCTCAGTTTCCACCTATTTCTCAGGAAAATAAAGATTAATCTCCCAAAATTACCACTGTAGGCATGTCCATCAACAAATCAAGTTCTGAAAAGTTCCCAAAGAGTTCCTAAAGAATTCATTCTAATAACCTTTCAACATGAAGAAGAAATAAGGAAAAAGTGACTTTTATATTTGTTTCCTATTACTGCTGTGAAATATACTACAAATTTAGTAATTTAATACAGTACAGACTTACTACCTTACAGCTCTGTATGTCCGACGCAGGTTTCAAGGGGGTAAAATCAAGGCATAAGCTTAACTATGTTCCTTTTAGGAGCCTCTGGAAGAGAATACATTTCATTTGCTGTTCTAGCTTGTAGAGGTCATGAACATTCCTTGCCTTATGGCCCTTGGTTCCTGTCTTCAAAGTCAGCAACACTCCATGTCTCTGATCGTTTTATTATCACATATATTTTGACTCTGACTTTAGGTAGAAAAGGTTCTTTTAAGGACTTGTATGATTTCACTTTTTCTCCTAGCTACCTGAAATTTCGTATATTTAGCTCAACATCTCTCCAACTGCTCACTCCCCCACTAATATCCAGCCTCCAATAACCACTATTCCACTCCCTACTTCTATGATTTTGTGTTCTCAATACAAAAATAATAATTATGTGAAGTTATTAGAAAAGGTTCTGTCAAGGACTTGTATGATTTCATTGGCCCACTGAAATAATCCAGGAATGTCTCCTCAACCCAAGTTCTTCAATCACACCTGCAAAGTCTCCCTTTTCCATGTAAAGTAACATATTCACAGGATCCAGGGATTAAAACATGGGCCTATTTAGGGGTTCATTATTCTGCTTATAACAACTTTCTTTTTTTATTATGCTTTAAGTTCTGTGGTACATGTGTAGAATGTGCAAGTTTGTTACATAGGCATACATATGCCATGATGGTTTGCTGAAACCATCATCATGTCATCTACATTAGGTATTTCTCCTAATGCTGTCCCTCCCCAATGCCCCACTACCTGCTATCCCTCCCCTGAACCTCATCCCACTACAGGCCCAGGTGTGTAATGTTCCCCTCCCCGTGTCCATGTGTTCTCATTGTTCAACACTCACTTATGAGTGAGAACATGCAGTGTTCGGTTTTCTGTTCTTGTGTCGGTTTGCTGAAAATGATGGTTTCCAGATTCATCCATGTCCCTGCAAAGAACATGAACTCATACTTTTTTATGGCTGCATAGTATTCCATGGTGTATATGTGCCACATTTTCTTTATCCAGTCTATCACTGATGGGCATTTGTGTTGGTTCCAAGTCTTTGCTATTGTGAACAGTGCCCCAGTAAACATATGCGTGCATGTGTCTTTATAATAGAATGATTTATAATCCTTTGGGTATATATCCAGTAATAGGATTGCTGGGTCAAGTGTGTTTCTAGTTCTATATCCTCGAGGAATCACCACACTGTCTTCCACAATGGTTGAACTAATTTACACTGCCACCAAGAGTGTGAAAGTGTTCCTATTTCTCCACATCCTCTCCAGCATCTGTTGTTTCCTGATTTTTTTAATGATCAGCATTCTAACTGGCATGAGATGGTATCTCAATGTGGTTTTGGTTTGCATTTCTCTAATGACCAGTAATGATGAGCTTTTCTTCATATGTTTGTTGGCTGCATAAATGTCTTCTTTTGAGAAGTGTCTGTTCATATCCTTTGCCCACTTTTTGGTGGAGTTGTTTTTTCTTGTAAATTTGGTTAAGTTCTTTGTAGATTCTAGATATTAGCCCTTTGTCAGATGGGTAGATAGCAAAAATTTTTTCCCATTCTGTTGGTTGCCAGTTCACTCTAATGATCATAGTTTCTTTTGTTCTTCAGAAGCTGTTAAGTTTAATTAGATCCCATTTATCTATTTTGGCTTTTGTTGCCATTGCTTTTGGTGTTTTAGTCATGAAGTTTTTGCCCATGCCTATATCCTGAATGGTATTGCCTAGATTTTCTTCTGGGGTTTTTATGGTGTTAGGTCTTACGTTTAAATATTTAATCCCTCTGGAGTTAATTTTTGCATAAAGTTTAAGGAAGGGATTCAGTTTCAGCTTTCTGCATGTGGCTAGCCAGTTTTCTCAATGCCATTTATTACATAGGGAATCCTTTTCCCTTTGCTTGTTTTTGTCAGGTTTGTCAAAGATCAGATGGTTGTAGATGTGTGATGTTATTTATGAGTCCTCTATTCTGTTCCATTGGACTATATCTCTGTTTTGATACCAGTACCATGCTGTTTTGATTATGGTAGCCTTGTAGTATAGTTTGAAGTCAGGTAGCATGACGCCTTTTGTTTATTATTTATTTATTAAACTTATTTATTATTTTATTTATTTATTTATTTTTTATTTTTTGCTTAGGATTATCTTGGCTATGGGGGCTCTTTTTTGGTTTCATATGAAACTTAAGGGGTTTTTTTTCTATTGTGTGAAGAAAGTCAACGGTAGCTTGATGGAGATAGCATTGATGAATATCAATGTGAAAATCCTCAATAAAATACTGGCAAACCAAATCCAACAGCAAGTCAAAAGCTTATCTCTCACAATCAAGTCGGCTTCATCCCTGGGATGCAAGGCTGGCTCGACATACAGAAATCTACAAATGCAATCCATCACATAAACAGAGCCAAAGACAAAAACCACATGATTATTTCAACAGATGCAGAGAAGGCCTTCAACACCGTTTTGCTAAAAACTCTCAATAAACTAGGTATCGATGGAATATATCTCAAAATAATAAGAGCTGTTTATGACAAACCCACAGCTAATATCATAGTGAATGGGCAAACCTGGAAGCATTCCCTTTGAAAACTGGCACAAGACAAGGATGCCCTCTCCCACCACTCCTATTCAACATAGTATTGGAAGTTCTGGCCAAGGCAATCAGGCAAGAAAAATAAATAAAGGTTATTTGATTAGGAAAAGGGGAATTCCAATTGTCTGCATTTGCAGATGACTTGATTGTACTTTTAGAAGACCCCATTGTCTCAGCCCCAAATCTCCTTAAGCTGATAAGCAACTTCAGCAATGTTTCAGGATACAAAATCAATGTGCAAAACTCACAAGCATTCCTATAAGCCAATAACAGACAAACAGAAAGCCAAATCATGGGTGAACTCCCATTTACAATTGCTACCAAGGTAATAAAATACCTAGGAATACAACTAACAAGGGATGTGAAGAACGTCTACAAGGAGAACTACAAACCACTGCTCAGGGAAATAAGAGAGGATACAAACAGATAGAAAAACATTCCATGCTCGTGGTTAGGAAGAATCCATATCCTGAAAATGGCCATACTGCCCAAAGTAATTTATAGATTCAATACAACTTTCTTAAAACTCAATAGCTAATGAAGGTCAGCGCTAAGAAGTCTCACAATTTTCAGTACATGTTTTTCTACCACACTACAAATTATTTAAATCACCTCAAAGATAAATAATACTTTAAAATATTACTATTTTCTATACTAGATGGATTATTTTAGAGGAGAAAAAAAATCCTTCCCTTGTTTTTGGCAAAAGATATAAAAGGTCTTCTATATGCATCTTAACTGAACATGTTGTAATATTACAGGCTTCCATCTGAGATGATTACGGACTAATAAATGAGAACACATTTTGAATTTCCATGCAGGAAACTTACAAGCAAAATGGAGCTCAGCAGACAAGAGCCAGCAACATAACAGAGCTTCATATGGCCAGTGGATTATGCGATCCTGAAGACTTCAGCAGAAGAGAGGTATTTTGTAAGTAATACTTAATATTTCATTTACATATCTCCTCTTTTATAACTGACAAATCATTAAATTCTTGCAAAAAAGTGGTTTTTTTTTTCTATTTATATTTGCTTGATCTAGTTGAGGCACTGGAAAATTTCAAGGCAAGGAGGTGCAACTGATATTTGAAATTGTTACTAAAAACGTAAGAGTAGAAAGCAGAGACAGATAAATAAATGAAAGAAAATGAGCCACAGATGGTCATCTGATCATAACTCACTTGGAGAAATCTCAGAGAAGACATTATGTTTTCAACAAGACCTCAAATGTGTGTTTAAACTAATCTTATCTAGCTGGTAAGAAATAGGGTAATCCTAGATGATCGCTGGCTTGCAAGTGTTTGTGCCTTTTATATTTTGGGTTTTGGTTTGTTTTTGCAAGGGTTAAATTAATATTCAAGAATCTCTTCATTGGTATTTGAAAGCAAATTTATTCCTTCCAACCATATAGTATCTACCTAAATAATTACTATTTGATAACAAAGAGTCTTTCATTAATATTTTAATTTGCATTTTATTTTTATTTTGAGTGATTTCACATTGCCTGATATCAACCATTACTGAATTAGGCTGTGTGTGTGTGCTTTTTCTTTCATTAGTCCATTTTCCCCCTTGTCTTCCGGACATACAGTGATGAATTAAAGAGATATGTTTTTCAGTTTTTTGGGGCTTATATTCTAATAACAGAAAAGTGAAAAACCATGGCATAAGACTATAAAAGAAAACTAAGTGTGTTTTGATGTAAGGATGTGAGAAGAATTTAGTACTAGAAAAGTTACTTAAGAGTATTGAAGTGTTGTTTAAAAATATCTTTCATGTGTTTAAAGGTACAAATATGACCTCTGGATATATATGATTTTGTAGAAAGAGACATTTTTGGAAGAAATAGAAGCTGGCTTTCTTTTCTTTCATTACCAGAATACTCTACGGCTGGTTTTGGGTTCTTCATTTTTTATAAGGTACTTTATACTTAGCATCATACCTAGATTATAATTCTGTAGATAATGTGTATCTTCATTTAATATTAAATTTTAAAAAGGCACAAAGAGTTTAATTTGTTCCAATCAAATTAGAGTCATGTTTTAACCATGGCCTTTGCGTTCCTCAGTACAGTTTCCTGAGATCACCTGTTGATCTCTTTTTACTTGGCAGTTTGTGATTACTACTTGGCAGTGATAATCATAAAAATTTTTCAAGTGTCTAAAAATTTAATTAATTTAACATAAAATATATTGTGATTGTAATTATTGTATTTTTTAAAATTCTGACTCAGATGCTGTAATTTAACTGCACCTTTAAAGCTGTCATAATACACTCTCAAAAATAAGAAAGAACCTATTAATTGAGACCCACATACATTTTTAAGTGAGTTTTTGGACTATTTATATCAGAGGTAAAATAAAAGAGAGTGAAAGTTTATTTTCTGCCAAATCACCACTTTGGTCTTGTTAAGGAAGAGGAGGAGAAAAATAGGAGAATTGAAGAGAGAAGTAAGAAAGACTGAGGAAAGAAGTAGAACGAGAATAGAAACTGCGGGATAAATGGCAATAAGTAATATTCCTTGAGAGATGAGGAGGCAGGGAAACATGGTTACGAAATGATAAAAATGAGTTAGAACATAGAACCATCTTCAGTTAACTATGAGCTACACAAGAGTACACACTTTAGTAATATGTGGGAGAGTCAGAGGGTGTCGTTATATTTAATGTCATCTATCCTGACTTATTTTCCTTTATATAGATTGTCACTTTCCAGAAACTTAATGTCTTTCACCATATTGATTGTCATAGACTCCATTCCTCTCTATCCTCTTAACTGCCAATTTTTGTGACTGAAATTTAATTGCAGATACAGTTACTATGTCATACTCTAACAACTGAGAGAAACACACAATGTGATTAACTAATTATAAAGTTTTCTTTATTTTACAACTTAGAATTTTTTGAAAATAAAATAAGATAAAAAATGCTTTTTATTGGGAAGACAGAGGCAGATGAAACAATATCGAAAAGAAATAAAGACTGCATTTTTAAGTACATATTTTATTTTCCTATTTTGTTGTTCTGATATGAAATATGTTATTAATATGTATAACAGAGGAATTGTATTTATTTAGACTCTAAAGCACAAGGGTTCATATAATTTTATAATGTGATCTAGTATATCTTTTTCTTTTTATATTTGGTCCTTGAACCATATTTAATATCAGGTGTGAAAGAGCTAACATGCAAATTTATATTTTATTTCATTTGTTGCAGAAGAAAAAAACAAAATTAATTTTAATATATCATTTACATTATGGTTAAATGTTTATAAGATCACCTATTTACATTAATTTAAAATTAGTAAATTTAGAACTGTTCATTTTTTTCTTTGAAATAAGTACAGTTACAAGAATGCTTCATATGAGAGTCTAGGTGAAAAAAATACATTTTACAAGGACTAATTTTCAAAGTGTTCAGAAAAATGTATTCTCTAGATAAAGCCTTCATCAGCATTACGATAACTGTGTCAAGACATTCAGTATGGCAAGAATTTGTTCACATTGAATCTTGCAGATTGACAGCTGACTTCACCTGGTGTCAGGTGAAAACAAAGCACACACAAGAAAAATTGAACAATGTTACATCTTTCGTTTACAGATGCAGCTGGAAAAAAGATATTTCCTTGGAAGAAAATGTGCAAAGGAGATCTAAGTGGGAGAGTGTCTGTAATGATAAATGAAATTACATAGTCTCTATGGCCCATAAAATTGGATTTTATTTTATACTAATTGGTTTTTGATTTAAAACTCCTAGCACAAATAAAAATTGCACAAGGAGAAGAAGCTTTAAAAGAACAATTTGAGTATCTTTATTATATGAGGTTTTACCTTAGTAGTTCTTTATTAAACTATGTAACCATTTTATCATGATTGGGAAAAGTATATTGAACTCCTAAGATGAATATATTGTAGGAAAACCATACAGATTGCTTGTTCACCTAATTCAGCTTTAAAATAATTTTTGCATAAACTGACACGTTCATTCATGGCTGATGTAACTCATAGAGAGCAAACATTCGTATTAACTACTCATCTATGTCATCTATAATTTTGTTTCTTATGGTTAACTAAAAGTGTAACATAATTAGTAATGTTTTAAAATACGTAATCTGCCAGTTAACTTCAAAAAAGATGAATATATATATATATATATATATACACACACACACTTTAATGAATTCTGTAAATACTATAAAATGACAAGTTTCTCAAAAGATTTATAATTGTGTGTGACAAATGACATGATTTACCAGCTGTGGGAATTAAGGGTATGACATTTCCTCAAATGTTTTGTTCAATGTCAGGTATATAAAAAAGAAATTAATTCAGAGAAAAATGAAGAATTGAAGGGTCTCTATCTCACAAGAGAAATTATGGAAGGCAGCATGGCATTTTAAAATAGCAAATATGATCTCACAGGGAAATTAGGTATATCTCCTCAGTATTTGAAAGCCTGTCATGAGCAAGGGGATTAATGTCTGTTTTAGATAAGTATTTCAAATATAGATTTTCATTTAAGTAAAGGCAGGGTTTTATGCTACAAGGATCCAAGTATGTCTGCTACCTAAGATAATGAGTATCTAGTTTCTGTAGGTGTTAAAGAATTGAGTCAATATACATTAATGATGAATGTTTTGGAAGAAATTTAAGTCATCTAGGCAATATCTATCTAGTCGTATTGGAATTAAGTTGACTTTCTAACTCAATTTGAGTAACTGGATGGCCCAAACATATAATATAGACATAATTCTATAGTAATGTATATTTATAAATTACCCACTTCTTTGACTGTATTGATTAGATCAATGAGTCACAATGGCAGTATAAAGATTTAGACTTACCTGATATAAAACGTACATTGAAATTTCTAAAGAAAATAAGTTGAACAGAGTATGAACCCTTTTAAAATCCAGATACTTATGACAAAAACCTTTAATTTGCTTAAAGTGCAACTGTAAGTTAAAATGTAGGATGCTAGTTTCTTAGAAAATGAACCAACCTAGTTATTTTTGAAATCATCCATATGTAGGTTACAGTTTCGGTGGTAGCATTTCCCAGCTGTTGCCTATATCCCTTTGATGGATTATAAACTGGATTTAAATGTGAAGATAAATTTAAATGATATATGCAAATGTTCTATTTCATATCTGACACGTATTATATGTTTGAAAAATGCTAATTTTATATTTCAGTTTAACTGAAATTATTTTATCTTCCAGCAGAGAAAACTAATAATTTTATGACTAATTCCCAAAATGTAAGAATACAATTTAAGACTCTTAGACAATAATGCCCACTAAACTTAATTCTACTTCTTTAACCACTCTGAGCCCATCTGCTTCTTATAGAGATCAGGTTACACTAGTGGAAGCAAAAGTTGTTTGTAATTTTCTCCTTTCTATCCACTGAGTTACAATGAATTGAATATAAGTCACACTATTTCAGTCTCAATTACAGTTCTGTCCAATTAGACAAAATGCACACTGGTACTGCGGATCATCCAGTACTAAACTCCACCAGAAATAACTCATTGTCTCTGCAATTATGGCTTAAATCATCACTTCTTAAAACTAACAGAAAATTTACCATCCTCCTGCTAAAAACCCCATTTTTTCTAGTAGCCTTAATATTTGACAGACAAAGGAAGTCTCCCATGCAAAATGTGGTACTCTTGTAACTGGTTCTGAGGGAAGGAAGAAAGCATACGGAGGTTCAAATAATTAACTTACTCCACTCAGTTAGTCACTGGGAGAACACAGAAAATAGACTCTCTTTCCATACAATAAATATATTTTCCTGCTACATATGTGGTATACGTGATTTACCCCATTGTATGATAACACATAAATATTAATTAACTTAATATTTGGCACGTCAATTTGATGTGTTTCAGAAAATAGTTGATTATATTTCCACAAATGTGGATTCACTAATACTAATTTTTCTTTTCATTTTCCATTAACCTTTGTTGTATTTGAATGAGAGAGACTGAAATAAACCTTTTATCTATCTCCCGCATAGCAAGTTTGAATCAATAGATTCACTAATTATAGACAGTTGCTTGGATCTTAATTTAATATATGGAATTTTTATTGTATATTTTCTATAGTACAAGCACAAAAAGACATGTATAGTCACTTAATTTAAATAACTATGGATTCCTTTAACCTACTTAAGTTATTAAGCAACTGTCTGTCAGCAAGTATACATAAGTTTTAGTTAAACAATCAAAATAAGCTCTTTAAAAGCATACACCTTCATTTCCTGACAAACATTATACCTTATTTTATAAAATCATAGTGGATTTTTGAAAAACTTGAATTTAGAAGTAAAAGAGGAATAAATACACAATGACTCAAAATACAACTCAATGATTCATCTAGTTCTGCATACTCTGCCTAGATTATATTATGTAATTTGATGCCTGAAAATACAATCATGGGGTTTTCTCTCCAGTATCTTCTTTCCTACCTGTTTCCCTTCCTTTCCTTTCCCTTCCATTCATAAAGGATTCAATCCTAACTCCATTAGTTGGGGCTGGAGGAAAGTGGACATCCTTTGGGTAGGTGTCCTGGCAGAGTCCAAGTGGAGTGGCAGACATCCACATTGACAGACTACTTAGATGGGGTGTCAAAACCAAATAAGGGTACAAAGTTCATCCATATGGAGAACCAGCCTGGGATGGAATTTGGGGATTTAAGTGGAGCTAATCGGGTGTCAATACAGGATGTAGCCTGTTGTGGGGAGTCAGAGTCCAAGTGGAGTTAGGAAAGCATCCCCCTAGTAAGGGGTATCTGAACCCACATGTACTCAAGACTTGTTGAAGAATGTGGACAGCTGGTGCTAGTTGGTAGTGCCACATACAGGAAAAAGGGTAATCCATGCCTAGAGAACTTGCAACATCAATGGCAAAGCCAAAGCAGGGTGAGGAAGATGTCCAGCAGGGCGGCTACCTATTGTGAAACAGCAAACACAAGAGGAATAAGTATATCAGTGGCTGAGGGTGAGTTGTCAGAGCCTGAGAGACTCACAAAGGGGATTCATACTGTAAAAAGGCCCAGAGTAGTCTAGCCAATTGGATAACACATGACAGCTCATGGTGGTGGCCTGAAATGCGCTGACAGATTTTGGGGTGGCGTAGCATAAACAGCCAGAGCTTAAACAGGGGAGAAAGCTATGATTGTGAAGGTATGGCCTGACAAGAAGTATCAGAGCTCAAGCATGGCAAGGGATGTCTTCACGTAGAGTCATAATGAGACACAGAGTCTTGGAGCGTAAATTGTGTGAAATACTTTCACAAGAAGGGATAGCCTGATGTGGCAATTCCAAGCATGAGAAGGATCAGGAGGAAATATATGTGGGAATAAGTCACAATGGAAGTCCCAGAACCTAACCATGGTGAGGAAAGTATCCATGAGGCAGAGCAGCTCAGAAGAGTTATTCAGAGTCTGAATCACTAAGAAAAACATCCAAAGCAAGGACAGAAAATAAAGGACAGAATTCAGGTGGTACCAAGAGAATGCCCTTCCAGGAGGAAGGTCCATCATGAAGCACCAGTGTCTGTCAGGTTAAAGAAGGTGCCCATGCAGAAAGGTGATAGCCTGCAAATTGTCAACATCCTAATGGGGATAATGAGGATTTTCCCATTTGGAGGAGGCATATGAGTGATGTTAGAGCCTCACTGGGGTGTGAAATGCACTGGCAAAGAGAAAAAGGTTGGTTACATTCGGGAGGATGGATAAAGTCAATTAACATATTAAATATGATGATGAGTTTCTCACAGCTATGGAAGAGACAAATATCAAAAAGTATAAAACTGTTGGATTGGCCCTGGCAGTATCAGTATTAATTCATGGCTTTAAATATGTAGAAATGGATAGAAAAATATAAACGAGATTTCTGCTGCTGTCCTTGAATTAATAATTTCTAAGAAGCATGCATCGTACTATAAACTACTGGTAAATCTGACAAAAATATATGAGGAAAATTATGTTTACAAACATTGGACTAGAATAAGTGCAGAAATTTGGTTTGTGAAGCCATGTCACCCTTTCACTCTTACGTCTTCCCACATAGATTCCCTCCTGGTCTTTCTCAGGGTCTGAATTGAACACTTTTGGCTATTCCTCCATAGATTTGACTCCAATATACCCGATGCCTGGCTACCACCCTATGTGAAGATCTTCCTCACCAGGATTACCAAAGCTTTCTGCCTAGAAGTTAAGTCTAAATAAAAATACAATAGAGAAAATATAGTCTTTTCCACAAATGATGCTGAAACAACTGGACATCCATATGCAAAAGAATTATTCTAGACAAACACTTTATACCTTTCATAAAATCTAACTTAAATGTGTCACAGACCTACATGTAAAATGCAAAACTATGTAATTCCTAGAAGATTACAGAAAAAAAATCTAGCTGACATTCGGTTTGACAATGACTTTTTCAATAGAACACCAAAGTACAATCTATGAAAAAATAAACTTAAATGGATATATATTGTTTGCAAAGTATATCAAATTATAGAAAAGGCAAAATTATGGAGACCCGTGGTTGCCAGGGATTAGGAGGGAAGAAGAGATGAATAGGTGGATTACAAAGGACTTTCAGAGATGTGAAACCACTCTGTATGCTATTATAACAGTGGATGCCTATCATTATACATTTGTCCAGACCCATAGAATGTACAACACCAAATATGAGCCCTAATGCAATTATGGACTTTAGTTGATAATGATATGTCAATGTAGATTCATGGTTTATAATGTACTACTCTAGTGTGGGTTGTTGATAGTGAAGAAATTTGTTCCAGTGTGGAGTCAGGGACAAAAGTGGACTTGTAATTTCCACTGATTTTTGCCATTGTCTAAAACTGCTGTAAAACTTAAAGTCTATTATGAAAAAGATACAATTGAGAGGTTAAAGCAAAATAATAATAATGCATTTGTTGTTTGTTTCAAACACACATAGAAGTAAATGCCAACAATTGAAAAAAATATTGGGGGAATAAATGAAAGTATACTTGTTTAAGGTTCTACATTTATATGTGATGCAGTGTAATATCCGAGAGTGAACTGTGATAAGTAAAAATTATGTATTTTATTTTCTAAAGAAGTCAGTAAAATTAAAGGAAATTAGCTACAGCCAGAAAGTTTTAAAAATATGGACTACAAATATACTTAATCCAAAAGTAGGTGGGAAAGAAAAAATAGAGCAAAGACCAGATAAAATAAATTGGAATCAGATGACAAGATTGTAGAAAGATTGGGTATCTGGCTTAATACTCAAATCTGTTGATGATCAATATTTTCTGATGGTTTGAGCATTCTATTTAAATGGCAGAGATAATCAAACTTGATGAAAAGTCCAAGCACAAACATATGCTGCCTACAGGAAACGCATATAATATTTTGAAATTATAGCTAGGTTAAAAGTTTAGAAAGATACATTCTGTGTAAATTACTAAGCACAAAAAACTAGTAAGTATATTAGTAAGTATATTAGTAGTAAGTACTAAGTATATTAGTATCAGAAAAAGCAGACTAAAGAAAAAACAATGCCCATATGTAAAAAAAAAAGGAGTATTTCATAATAATAATAATGGTGTCAGTTTGCCAAAAAGACATGTCATTCTTAAATAAATATGTACCTAAGGCCAAAGTTTCCAAATAATAGGTAATGTGAAATTCATCATGTCATGATTGAGGAAGAGGATACAGATATCCACCTCTTTTAGTCGTTGGAAAACAGGTACTGTAGAACTGTAATCTTTGGTAAATGGAATAAAAATGAGAGGAACCTTGTGGTTTCCTAGCTTACTGTTTGTGGATAGTTTGCAGACTGGAGCGCAGAGAAGATGGATCCTCAAAAAAATCCTGTGTTCTGGTGGAATTGCAGATCCACACTAGAGGTTAGGGAGGTTAAAAACAGGCAGCGTTTGCATAGCAGAGTCCTGGAGAGAAGGTAGATTCAAAGAGAAAGAGAGAGAAATAGAGAAAGAGGATGGCATCAGCGGAGGATTCCTTGTGATTTTTCAACTCAGTAGTGATCTGTGTATGTATGAGAGACAACTACCTGTGACTGGGAACAAAATATGTTTTAAAAAAATCACACAATTGCACTTGCACACACACACACACACACACACACCCCTTGTCAAGGCTGAACACAATCAAATTGTGAAAAAGTTATGATAAATATAGCAGCAACAAAGATTTTAAAGGTAGCCAGGAGAAGGAAAAAGACACATTGCATACAAAGAGAAGGCACTAAGAATACCACATACTGCACATTAGAAACACGGGAATCAAAATTCCATTGTAGAAATGCAATGAGGAGTATTCCACTCTAGTTGTCTCTCACACATGTGTTTTATCCATAATCCTATCAATGCACTGTTTTCTTAGTTATTTAGTTTACAGGCTAACAAGTGTATCTATTATGCTGTCACATGTTGTTTTTGAAAGAAAGTTCTTGTTAGCAATTTTAATTACATTTTACAATTACCTTCTAAAGTTGATCTGGGGAGTTAAGACACTAGAAATCCTGACCTAAGGTCTAACCACAGTTCTTTGAGTGAGGTATTGTTAGAGGAACCATGGATAAAGGTCTTATTTGGTGGTGAGGGAAGAAAGTGATATGTATTATAAGTACACACACCTCACACAAATTATCTAATTTAATTGTTGTGTCTGTGCTATTATGTTACTATTAGCCACCTTTACAAATTGAGAACATTTTGTAGTCAAGCAGGTAAGAATTTAAGATTTATAGGGTATCAGGGGAGTTTTTCAATCTCTTTGTGTCACAGGCAACTCACCTTTAATTCAGAATATAGCAAGCCATTTTTTTTTTCCTCTAGATTTAGTTGTTCTAAGATTGGGATGGTACTGAAGCATAAAAAGAATTACCATAGAGGCCCATCTCTGGCTTGAATACAAAATTAAGCCTCATTTTAATTGTCCATCTGAGTCTAAAATAAAATATTTTCCACCTTTTAGCTTTTAACTTGTTTTTACAGTACTGAATTTATACATTGTATAAATTTATGTACTGAATTTATACATTGATTCTGTGATGCCTGTGATTGCACACAGTTGGATGCAGTTGCAAGAAAGCCATTTACTCACTATTGATAGGTGTAAAGTTTGGAAACCATGGCTGAGTAGCGACAAATATGAAAAATAGCCTTAGGAATTTAGTTGACCATACACTCAAAGGTAAGAAATAGTAATGTGACTAAGGGTGTATTAACTGGAATATAATCTTTAGAAGTGGGGCAACAGAACTAATCTTTTTTCTCCTCTGCTTCTCTGAGACATTTTGAGTAATGTTTTCAGTCATGGGCACCTTACTTCCAGTGACAGCTATGTACTGGAAAACATTTAGAAGATAGGGACTTTTAACTGGAAATCATGGTCTGTGAAGAATAATTGAAAAGCAAACACAATAATATCTCCATGTGAAATGAATTGATCACAGTAGTTAATATGTTTGGAGCATTTTTTATATAACAGGCTATATGATATATCACAGAAATAAGTGTACCAGAAGGGAGTTAAGTGGACAAAGAAGACTTTATTCAAGAATCTTGCCTGGCCAAGTGAAGATGTTTCCTAGGTGGTTGTACATACAGTCTGAAACTCAAAAGAGAGGACAAGGAAGAGGTCAGCAAGTACAAGGCATTTAAAGCAATTCACGCTAGACTGAATAAGAAAAGAGTGAAAACGAAGAAAAGAGGGCATACACTTGCATTCTGAAATAGCAGACTCTTGAAAGCAAAAGAGAAAGAGATGGAACTGTGAGAGGTGTAGAAATAAAACTAGGAGAATTTATTATTTTTGAGGACAAAGAAAACTTTCAAAATAGGGTGTATAGTCAACTCTGTTAGAGGCAGTTGAAAATCAAGTAAGGTAACAAGTGAGTTTCTATTGTAAATTGTTGGTAAATATATCAAGATCAGTTTTATGAAAAAGTTTGGAGTTTGGCCAGATAATTGAAACAGGTTAAGAAGTGAATGGAAGGTGAAAAGAGAGTAAATCTAATTCTACAGAAAAGCTTTCAGTGGAAAGGAGAAAGCAGAAGATTCATTAGGAAAAAAAGGGTGACAGAGTAAGAATCTGGGAGGGAATGGGTTTTCAAGGGAACTTGGGAAAATGGCCTTTGATAAACAGAAGATATATTTCCTTCATGATTTAAAGTTAGCTGAGAAAGAGAAAGGCAGAAATGATATAAATTGTTAAAGGCAGAAATAATATAAATTTCCATAAATTGGAAAAGTGAGAAAAGTGGCCAGAAAAATATTAGGATATCTTGTATGTGTTAAGAACCCTTTTAAAGTTGATAATGTGTTTACATTGATGTTATTCTGATGGCTATTCAGTCTTCCCCAGCTGTGTTCTGACAAATGTTTCCATTTATAATTTGAAACACTGGGATTTAGTCAAGCTATATTAGGTGAATCCAAATTTGATAGTGAAGTGAATGTAGCAAAAAACTTAAGGATACAGGGAAATAAACAGGTCAAGTGATCATAAGTACCAGTGAGGTGAAAAATTATTAACAGTGGGAGAAGTTGATTAAGCAGGCTGAAGTGTGTGGTCAAGGAGTGGCTTTATATGTACGTATACATTTACATAATTGGGACATGCTCAACATAGAGTTGAGGATATTTTAATAGCTGAAATATTCTTTAGACATATTTTATTGGCTAAAAGATTCCACTGTGCAGATATATTTAACCATCTTCCCTTTATAGTTGCTCTCAAGTGTCTGTAATTCTAGATAATGCCATAAACATTCTTATATACAAATTACATAGCCTGACAATATAACAAAAGAACTATTGCAATAGCTTTACATAGGGCATTAAGATTGAATTCAACTCCTGTGAGTAAAAAGGAGGAAAATTTTGAAGGAGTAAGCTAGTGGAAAAGTACTGGAGTACTGTAGGGGGCAGGTTGGTTCATGTGATTAGGCCACTTGTATTTCTTAACTACTGCTTATTAAAGTTAGGCTTTCACCCTCCCACAAAGAATGGCAGCGGGTGAGGTGTTGAGAAGGGGCAGGAGCAGAAATACCGGAAGAGAGGTAAGTGGGCTATAGTCAGAAAGAAATCTTTCTAAAGTGTACTCCAGCTTAAGGGAACATTAAGCCCACCTTGGTCCGATAGCAAATGAGTGACAGAGCCTTTAAATACAGAGAGTGGAAACAGAGTCTCTGGATTGAAACATAACTGTCAAACCTTAGACAAATTACTTAATCTCTCTGTGCCTCAGTCTCCTGAACATGGCATAATGAGAATAATAACAGAGTTATTTTAGAAATAAATTAGATATTATTTGTAATAAATATCTAACACATAAGTGCTGTGTAAGTAATCATTATATAAAAATTATTCTAGTCGATCCTTATAACAACCGATTAAAGTTATTATTTTGTTGACAATGGAAATGAAACTTAGAGGGATAAAATTACCCTATACATCCAGCCTGTGTTAGAGTACAGGAAGTCTGAAGCTGAAACTATTCTCTAAACTGGGAAGGTGGAATATACAGTTGATATACAAGAAGTAAGCATAATGAAAATTCCTTTTGAAGAAGCTTCCAAGTAATAATACAATGGCAAAATAGCCCAACCTGGTATGACAGCCTCACAGTGAGTGAACATTGGGTTAATGGAGACTTAGTGTTTTTAAGAATCAGAAATATCATTTGATTAAATAATCTTTAATTAAAACAATCGGATCATATACATTCAGAATGAAATTACAAATAAAAATATTAATTTCTTAGAAATAATTGTATTCTGTACTTGTGAGAAATCGAAAAAATAATTACTAATCACTTTCTATGTGTCTGTTGCTGTGCTAAATTTCAGCATATGATTTTTCACGTTAGTTGGAACCATCTTGTATTTAAGTGACATAATAATATAGACATGATGGAAGCTTATTTTATATATACAAGTTTATCAACTATTAAACACAAGTTAATAAGGAGAGGCTTTAGAAAAATGAGTCTTTGGGGAAAAATAAATGGGATGTTCAAATTTAAGTGGAATAAATTACACAAAATTTTTATGACTTACTTTGATGTTTACTTACATAATATTTCTGCTAAAATGCTATGAATGCATTCAAAACACATACTAAAAATATTTGTCTGAAAAGGAACTTAGACTACTTTGCTAAAGAAAACTCAAATGGATCTGATCTATCCATAGATAAGGAGAAACTGATTGTATAATACTTGTATTATAACATTACTTATAGTCCATTTCTTTTAATTTGAATTACAAGGACTGTATAGTCCATTATTTTTAACCAGGAGAAATAAAGTGTGCAAAGAGACCCATTGTTACCAATTACTGTATATAGGAGAGCAGAAACTGAAAAGTAAAATATAATTAGCATAATAAATGACTGCATGACCCCATTAATTAGGCTGTAGGGGGCATTCAACATATAAGAAATTCTACTTTCCTTTTTTTTTCCAATCATTATCGTTTCACAAAGAGTTTCTCTGACACTTTTTTCTGTTATGAAGTCTTCTACCTATCGTGTCCCAAATGGCATTAGCCTCATGAGATTAAAACTTCAACCTGGTTAATGGGGCCATTCAGGGCATAAATCTGAGCTCAAATCAGTTAACAGGCTAGATATGAGGCTTGTCAATGTGAGCAAGAGAGACAAGGTTAGTTGGAGAGAATAGACGTTGATGGATCATTTTCAGTTATTTAAAAATACAAGCTGAGATTGAGAAAAACAACATCAAGCAACTTTTTCTTTAATAATTACCTCAGTATTTTAATTGAAACAATGGGAAGGGCTTTCTTTACCAAAGAGAATGTTAGGAATTTTTAAGCTGTGAGAATATTTTTTTTGTGTGCCTGTATATTTCCTATGGTTTGCCACAACAAAATGATATAACCACAATTTCACTTTAGTTTTTAATGATAACACATACTAATTGCATCATCATCATCATTTTTTAAAAGAATATGATCAAACTAAACCAATAGGGTGGATTGTTCTAATTTTATATTTTGAAAATTTTCAGAGTAATTGAAATTTCTCAAAAAATCAAAGATAAAGTGGGCTTTATTTCTTTCATTTTTCCAATCTCAAATATATGCCCATTTCTTACCTCAATGATACTCAATTACTAGACCCACATAATATTAATTGCATCTGGTTTTACATAAAGGGAAATGTGCCCTATACATGACAGAAAAACCGAGGCTGTTATTCCTACCCTGGGGCAGCCGTTCTATCTATTTGTATCACCAAGAAGGACAGAATAAAGATTTTTTTCTCCTAATATTTGCAGGGCATACAAATTTAGAGTTAATGATGATCATACTACATATAATATAATGGACTCATCATTGTTTATTATTACAGTGACCACTGTCTTCATGATTTGGATATATTTTTAGATAAGTATGTCTAAAAATTGTCCATTTACTTTAGCCCAGTAACCTTGACAAGAATATTTTTGATGGATAGATGACAAGAGTGGCTAGAAGCCTAACTAAAGTCAAAAAGAGAATTCATACAAACTGTTTTACACTTTTTTACTAGAAAAAAATTTTGACATAATTTGATATATATTAATATCTATCTACCTACCTACCTACCTGTCTACTTTTCTTCCACAATAAATGCTTTTATTTATCCTATGACTCATGTTACATTGTATCACTCACCGTTTCCCCGAAGATATTACCATTTACTTCTTACTACTTCAGCTTTTGTATTCTCTCTGATTACTCAGCACTGAGTCATCATTATGGAGAAAATAATTTATAGTTACTTACAGGAATCCACTACTTTAATAATTGTAATTCTCAATATATATCCAAAGTTTCTACCATCCTGTATTTATATAATTTAATAAATACAAGTTGTAAATTTTGCTAATTCTTTAATCAAATTATTTGTGGTGTCAGGGTCTGCATAGTTGTTCACCACAATAATTTTCTGTTACTTCTGGACTCATAAGTAGACCATATTCACCATCTTCTTTTACAACTTGGTGTTGCATATTACTTAGCTCTGACTGATGAAGAATGCATAAAATGTATTTGTTCTTATTATAGTCTTAGTCCATAAAAACCTTCCATGAGATTCTTCATGTTTTTCTCTTCCCTCTTTCCTCATATGCAGGTGGGACGTTGATATCTAGAGTAAATAGAAAGTTATTAATTGACAGCGTCAAAACCTCTTTTATCCTGGTTCACTGAATCCCTGTATAGTCAATTTCCCGTCTCTCCACACCAATGATCAGGTTCATCCTTTTAAATTTTTTTTGTAAGCAACTGGGATTCTTATGCAGTCTGCTAATATATTACATCACCAAACTCATTCATTCAGCAGATATTTGCAAAGTGCCTAGTATCTGCTTTTGCATTTATTCAATGATATGTAAGTCTTACTATATGCCAAGGACTATAACATTTAGCACACAATAACTCATTCTATTATGTAACAGCCCTAAGAAATGAGTACTAACGTTTTCCCATTGGAAATGAGAAAATTGAGGCACAGTGACTTTACGTCACTTTCCATATATTACACAGTGGTGAGGTGGTAAAATCAAGCCGGGGCTCCAATGGCCCTGCTTTTTAATTCTAGCTCTATGATACCTCTCCAGTTTTAAGCCCTGGGATTAGCAGTCAACAACAACGACAACAAAGGACCTATCCACATAAACTGTGCAGTCTTTCAAATGAATTAAGAGACAAGATAATTAAATGGATGATTCAGAATTAGATTGTGAAGTTTTAAAAATATAATAGACATTATTATGACAGTTTCCACAATTTAAATATGGATCATGGTTAGAAAGGAATAAACATGAAATTCCTTTTTATTGATATAGGTATAGAAAGAAAATGACAAATGGACAAAATATAAATGGTGAATCTGAGTAAGAGCATTGAGGAATTCCTTGAACTTCTCTTTCATCTTTTTTAAATTTAAAATTTCAGGAAAAATGAAAAAGTTACCACAAAAGTAAAAAATGAAAAAAACAATAATATGTGCTCTGTAAGAAAATAAAAAGTAAAGAGAATGATGGGAAATCTATTCCAGTGAGATCGTTTGAGTAGAGTTTTGGGTCATTTGCAGGTAAAATCCACAGGAAAATCTGAGAAGAGACAATGCAGGGAGTAGCACAAGCATAAAACCCTTACTAGGTGCCTTTGATTTTGTATTACCAGAGTGGAGAGAATATCAGAGAGAGTGGCACGTCATTAGGCAGAAATTAGGTTATTTGAATTACTTTTTAAAGGTAAAAAGGAATAAAACTATTTGGGCTGGGTATGTGCTATAATCTGATTTATTATCTTAAAATATTAGTTGTGTATAAAAGGCCATAAGGTAAATAAAGTGGGGTGTAAGCAGAAAGTAAAGGGAATTTGCTGTATTGCAATAGTTCAAGTGTAGATGATAGATTGGCTGGAAGCGGTTTTGGTGAAGGTGGTGATAAGCATTAACATATGGCATGAATTTTAAAGGAGATTCTATATAGATATTTTCATTGGATTGAATGATACATGCATGAGTCCATAGATGAATGGAATGTTATCAAGACCAAGCCTGCATTGAAGATCAATAATTTAAGTAAGTCATATGGGGGCCCCATTTCTGTCAACATCTAAACAACATTCTGAGTGCAAATTTGGTATGACAGCAAATAGTCCAGTATCTACCCTATAAGTCTGAAGAATCATTTTTAAAACCCATTTTTCTGTGAGTCATTGCTTTTTGGGTTGCTATTCAGTACCTTTCTGTCGGTTATTGACTATTTAATAACTTACTTTCCTTCTTACTGCATTTTTCTCCAGCATGCTTTACTCTTTAAATACAGAAGATGACACCTATTTCTTTTGCCTAAGGTGTCATTATATGTTTATTAAATATATTTCTTTAAGGTTTGGAAATTACCATAAACTATAAACCAGGCATTACTGTATTTGAAGTTTATTTGCCATGTTAATTCTTGAGAAACTCCCTGTGGGTGACCTTATTAAACTTCTAGTTGCTTCCAATGGCTAAGGAAAATATTCGTTTGCAAACAGGATCCCTCTTTTGTTTGTAATCTGACATAAATTCCCAGGGCCTTTAATACCTTGAATTAGCCTCTCAGAAGAAGCTTATATGTTCTACCCTCATAATGTTTTATATATACAGCCATAGCAGAACATTTATGTCCTTGAGAGTAGGTTGGCTACCTAATGTATATGAATCCACCACTCCAGGATAGGATTTGACTTTACTTTTGTGTATTCAAAAAGTATGTGTTTCAGTATTTGAAATTAGTTGTGACTATGGTTGTTTTGCCTTCTAAAAGCTTCACGAATCTCAGATAAAATTATTACCTATGATGTAATGTCTCCTCCTAAACTCTGCAAACAAAAGGCCATTCTTTCAGTAGTTGCATTATTTTTAATTCCAGAGTGAACTCTAGTGATCACAACTTTTCAACATGTTAACATAAAGTGGATGTTGAATAATGTAGTGAATATTTGCAATTTGAAATGATTAATGTCCCATTTCTGAGTTGATATTTAAAAACTTTATAATTGGAAGAACTTTGAATCAGCAGGCAACATACATTTGCCATTTTATCCTACTATATGAGTGGTTATTCCAAACCTTTTTAGGCTTCCATATGTATAGCAAATATGAACATAGTAGAGATGAAATTTTTTTTAACAGTTTCAACAACAGAATCTAAAAGGCTGGACATGATAGTGTTCATATTATTCTACACAACTACTGTGGCAATAGTATCCTGACCAGACCTCTCTGGAACTAACTGTAGTGTAGCAGGTCAAATCTGTATTTAAGGATGTTACAGTGTTACAGGTTAGTGTGTGACATAGTACATTGGATATGACCTTCCTTATTGGAAGGCACAAGAGAAAATTAGGGAGCAAAATCAATATGTTCCTCCTATATTTATTGACCTTGTCAAAATATTACGTAATCAGTAAGCCTGTAGTCTGCTGATTTTTCACTTCCATCTTTATTCACTGTTAGCAGCATTGTCATTTTCTAAAAGGAAGGCTGAGGATAAACACAACTACTAACAATCTTTACTCACCTACAGCTAATCTATGCTGTGAGTGGGATCTGCATTCTATTGTAGTAACTTACAGGTGGAAAAACTTAGAATTGACTCTACACTATGCCAAAACCACCAGGGAATGTTAAAAAAAATTCTAGAAGAAAAACTTTCCTATGACCCATAGAAAAGAGCCTGTTTACAGTAAACAGTTACTTTAAAAAAACAATTAAGTGTGTTATTCTGTGTAAAAATTATTTTACTCCAAAAGAGTGGTCTTGAAAAGACTTATCTCAGCTAGTATTTACAGAATGTCCTCAGGACTGCACTAAATATGAATAATTTTCCTTAAGTTTTATAATTTAAAGTGAGTGTCTGTTTTTAATGATGAAGGTCATTTAATTTTATCCATTGATTCTACATTTGGGAATATTGTACTACAATGATAGATAATTTCAGGGCCCTTAGAGAAACACTTCAAGTATTTTGTCTTATATAAGAGAGCAGTGGAAAAGGAGAAGTGTTACTTTACTCACTAGAATATTTAGTCATTGCAATGGAGTCCTGAAAGAGGAATTCTCACATAAAATTTAATTTTCCCCTGGCTCTTACCATTGTGTAACATGCTTTGGTATTTTCTTTTTGGGAGGATGACACATTTTATTTTCAGAACTTCACCTCTAGTACATTGAATACATTTATTTCAATATGAATGATAAGTATCTCCTCCTTTTAAAATTTTACCTGGAGATTACCAGTCTTCATGAGCTTGTGAAATCTCATTCTCATGAATACCGCAAATATATATCACCAAGGATCCATCTTTTAGCAAGAAATCCAGTATTTCCTCAGGATCCCAACAAAAGTATATATGAGAATGTCTGGAGAATTTTATTTGCTCTGCAAGTCTATTCTAGCTGTTATGTGTCATATTGTCTAAATGCTTGTTTCCAGATTCTTGGTATCAGTGTTATCTCTAATCAATTCTTGAAGTTGGTAACCACCTTCAGCTTTTCAATACATGCCATTTCCTAGGGTGCTACTGCTTTCCATGTAGAAGTTTCATTTCAACTATATAGATCCTATTCTCATTTTACTAGAGTAATTGGTAAGATGAGATTGTGACTCACAATAGGGTTTCATTAAAATTTCAGAGAGGAAGCAGAGGAAGTGTGAGTCCTACAACCTGGGCTACTCTTTCAGTTCGTAGGCCCCACCTCACCTTCAGGGATCCTGGACAGCTGTGGCCCTGCCTAGTCAGAGAGATATTGTCTGGAGTATATGGAGTAGAACATTTCTCCTGAAACTCGAAGTAATAATAAGACTGTCGCTGTCAAAAAATTTGAACTTCACTCCATGAGGCCGATGGACAAGAGTTTCCCCCAACTTTAGGTTGGAACGTTTTTCCCTTAGTCTTTGTATTCCCATCCAAATATTGAACTCTCTTCAAGTTCAGTGACAATATATGCGCCTAAATCTCCAAGGGAAAACTCCCTCTCTCCTCACAGAAATCAAAAAATTCACATGAGAAGACATTAAGTTCAATACTCCATGTGGAGAAAGGATACATATTAAATTTATTTATGCTCTTAGAATGAGGTTAAGAATTAAAAATTAAAAAAAAAAACCAGACAATTTGTCCAGGTACTCATAACTTAATCCAAATCTATTCCTTCTAGCTTAGTGCAAAAATCACTAAAAAATGCTGTATCCTTAACATTTGCCTGACACGTTGGCTCTTTGTAATTTATTTATAGAAGTTCCCTAATGAATAGGCAAAATGCTATAGACTGAAGGAAGTAATTGTATTTAACATATTAATAATAAGAGATTTTGAAATTACTTTGCCTGGAACACTTTTAATCCATCAGTGCATTTTTCTCTGAAATGAAATTCACTGAATTTTAAGTGCATGGTCTGCATTAATTTATGATGGTTAAGGTATTTGTTTAACTAAATCAGGCATAACTTATTCATTGAGAAGAAATTAATAAGGATTATTCAGGATATATGAGAGAAACTCATTGACTATGTAATAAATTTAAACATATATAAACAGATTGTTATTTGAACTATTTAGATACCATAATTATAAATCATTAAATTGCTTCAACAATTTATTTAGATAACTATAAAGGGTAATGATATTGTTTAATGTTTACCTTTGATTAAAATATATTTAAAATGTCATATATTTAACTCTCTTCTGCTTGTTTTTCTATATTATCACAACTTTAATAACATTTCTATTTTTCTTTATTTAAATACTTCTGTAATTTTAAAAATATAAAGCTGTCACAAACCTATAGAAATTTAAAAGTACACTATAAAGTATATTTTTTCTCAAACTATTTAGAAGTCAATAGCAGACTTGTTGCCTCATCATCTCCAAATACTATAGGATGTTTTTCTTAGAAACATGGCATTCTCTTAAAAAAGAAAAATCAAAAAAAGAAAGAAAAAAGAGACCAACTGATGTAACAATCGAAATTAACATTGATACATTACTAGCACATAATCCCCAGACCCAATTTAAATTTCATGAAGTCTTTCAGTAATATCCTTTATTGTAAAATGATCCAATCCAGAATTATTCATAGCATATGTTTTATCAATTTAATTTTTTTAAATAATTTCAACTTTTATTTTAGAATAAGTGGTATATCTGCAGATTTGTTACATGTGATGCTAACGTTTGGGGTACAAATCATCCTATCACCAGGTAATGATTGTGGTCCCAAATAGACCGTTTTTCATCCCTTGCTCCGCTTCTTATCTTCCCCTCCTAATAGTTCCCCATTGTCTATTGTTTCCGTCTTTATGTCCCTGTATACCCAATGTTTAGTTTCCACTCATAAGTGAGAATACGTGGTATTTAGTTTTCCATTCCTGTGTTAATTCACTTAGGACAATGCCCTCCAGCTCCATCCATGTTGCTGAAAAGGATGTAATTTCATTCTTTTTATGGCTGTGTAGTATTCCATGGTGTATATGTACCCCATTTTCTTTATCCAATCCACTGTCAATGGGTAAGCAGGTTGGTTCTATGTCTTTGCTATTGTGAATAGTGCTAAAATGAACATAAAAGTCAATGCACCTTTTGGTGGAATGATTTATTTTGTTTAGGATCTATAATCAGTAATGGAATTGCTGAGTTGAACAGTAGTTCCATTTTCAGTTGTTTGAGAAATCTCTAAACTGTTTTCCACAGTGATCAAACTAATTTACTTTCCCATCAAGAGCATATAATTTACTTTCCCACCAAGAGCATATAATTTACTTTCCCACCAAGAGCATTTGTTTGCTCTCACCAGCATCTATTACTTTTTGACTTTTTAGTAATAGTTATGCTGTTATGAGACGGTATTTCATGGTTTCATTTGCATTCCTCTCATGATTAACTATCTTGAGCATTTTTTTCATATATTTGTTTGCCACTTGTATGTCTTCTTTTGAGAATTGTCTGTTCATGTTCTTTGCCTACATTTTAATGACGTTATTTGGCTTTTGCTTATTGAATTATTCCTTATAGATTATGAGTATTAGACCTTTGTCAGATGCATAGTTTGCAAATATTTTCTCTCATTCTGTGGGTTATCTGTCTACCTCTTTGATATTTTATTTTGTTGTGCAGAAGTTCTTTAGTTTAATTAAGCCCCACTTATCAATCTTTGTTTTCATATTCATTATATTTAAATGCCATTTTGTTTTTGACTCTACTCTCCAACTTCTTGGAGTTTGAAAATTAATGGCTGGTTATTTTGAAGATTGTTCCTTAATTGATGTTTAGCTGATGTTTGTTCATGATTATATTCATGCCATGTATCTTTAGCAAAAATATTACAGTAGTGATTCTATGTCCTTCTCATTTTATCTTACCAGGTGGCATACACTTTCATTTTATCCTCTTACTAGGTAATGTTGCTATATTTCAGTTTTTTCAATTGTAAAATTTCTCTTTTCTTTTTTTATAATAATCAAATATTGCAGGAAAGATATACTTTGAAATTATGTAAAAATCTCAGTCATCAAAAAATTTTGCACACACGTGGAATTTCTCAGTTCTGTTCATATTGAGTTGGTTCCATTAATTTACCTGGGATTTGAACCCTCTTGCTGGGCTTTCCCCTTGATTACCTGCTCACACATCTTAGGCTTATGTACTCCAGTTTGAGTCATTGCTGCAGGAGGAGACAGGAATAGAAGGCATTCAGCAACAACTTCTGCTGTGCTGCAGATCATGCCTTTAAAATTGGATTGTCCTTAAAGGGAACTTAAGGGAAAGAAAAGGAAAGACAGGGAAAGGGAATGAGGAAGAGAAAAAGGACCTGAAAGTGAAAGAGGAAAAGGAAATTTTGGAATTGTTTAATGTAGAAAAGTAATGTAGACTTAATATTACCAACCAAAAGTCTGAAATATTCAAAAAATTATCTTTCCTGTTTTTGTAGTAGTCTGTCAATTAAGTATCTCAATCTTTTTCTTAAAACATGTTTTACTAATATAGCTTCCAACCTATGTTTTGCCTTTTGCCTTGATTTTGGTATTTTAAAAGATAATATATTTAGATACATTTAAGCCTATTTTAAAATGTTTAATTATTAATAGTTGTGTATAATAGTTGTACATATGTATGGGATGCATGTGATATTTTCATACAAGAATACAATGTGAATTGAACAAATCAGTGTAATCGGGGTAGCCATTACCCCAAGTGTTTATTCTTTCTTTTTGTTAGGAACATTCCAATCGCACTCTTTTAATTATTTTACATTCTTTTGGATATATACCTAGCAGTGGGATGGCTGTATCATATGATAGTTCTATTTTTAGTTTTTTGAGGAACACCCATACTGTTTTCTATGGTGGCTTTACTAATTTACATTCCCACCAACAATGTACGATGGTTCCCCCTTCCCCACATTCTCAGCAGCATTTGTTATTGCCTATCTTTTGAATAAAAGCCATTTAACAGGGATGAGATAATTTCTTCTTCCTGTTTTAATTTTTATTTTTCTGATGATATATGATGTTGGGCATTTTTCATATATCTGTAGGCCACTTATATGTCTTCTTTTGAAAAATGTCTACTCAGATTCTTCACCCATTTTTAAATCAGATGATTTTTTTTTCCTATTGAGTTCCTTATATATTTTGGTAATTAATTCCTCATCAGTTGAGTAGTTTGAAAATATTTTCTCTCATTCTGTGGGACATTTCCTCACTTTGTTTATCATTTTCATTGTTGTGGAGAAGCTTTTTAACTTGAGGTAATTCCATATCTTTATTTTTGCTTTGGTTGCTTATGCTTTGAGGTCTTAATACATTTTTGCTTAGACCGCTATCCAGGAATGTTTCCTCATGTTTTCTTCTAATAGTTGTATAGTTTTTAAAGACTTAGAGACTTAGCTTTAAGTCTTTAATTCTTTTCATTTGATTTTTATATATAGTGAGAGATAAGGGTCTAGTTTTGTTCTTCTGCGTATAGATATTCAGTTTTCCCTGTACCATTTATTGAAGAGACAGTCCTTTTCCCAATGTATGTTTTAGGCATCTTTGTCAAAAATGAGTTCAGAGTAAAAGCAGGACTTATTTCTTGGTTCTCTGTTCCATTCTGTTTGATTATGTGTCTGCTTTATGCCAATACCATGCTGTTTTGAAGACTATAACTTTGTAGCACAATTCAAAGTGAGCTGTAATGCCTACAGCTTTGTTCTTTTAACTCAGGATTTCTTTGTCACTTCTGGATCTTTTGCAGTTCTATGTGAGTTTTAGGATTGTTTCTTTCATTTCTGTGAAGAATGTCATTGGTATCTTGACAGAGGTTGAATTGAATCTGAAGATTGTTCTGTAAGTACGAACATTTCCAAATTTTTATTAATAATTTCCTGATTTTGCTTAGGATTGTCTGGGCTATGTGGGCTCTCTTTTGGTTTCATATGAAGTTTAAGGTGGTGTTTTACAGTTCTGTGAAGGAGGTTAATGATAGCTTGATGGGATAACATTGAATCCATAAATTACTTTGGGCAGTATGGCCATTTTTACAATATTGATTCTTCCTAGCCATGAGCATGGAATGTTTTTCCATCTGTTTGTGTCCTCTCTTATTTCCTTGAGCAGTGGCTTGTAGTTCTCCTTGAAGAGGTCCTTTACATCCTTTGTTAGTTGTATTCCTAGGTATTTTATTCTCCTTGTAGCAATTGTGAATGAGAGTTCATTATTGATTTGGCTGTCTTTAAGTCTGTTATTGGTGTATATGAATGCTTGTGATTTTTACACGTTGATATTGTATGCTGCGACTTTGCTGAAGTTGCTTATCAGTTTAAAGAGATTTTGGGCTGAGATGATGGGGTCTTCTAAATATACACTCATGTTGTCTGCAAATAGAGACAATTTGACTTCCTCTTTTCCTAATTGAATACATTTATCTCTTTTTCTTGCCTGATTGCTCTGGCTAGAACTTCCAATACAATACTGAATAGGAGTGGTGAGAGAGGGCATTCTTGTCTAGTGCCAGATTTCAAAGGGAATGCTTCCAGTTTTTGCCTGTTCAGTATGATATTGGTTGTGGGTTTGTCATAAATAGCTTTTATTATTTTGAGATATGTTCCATCGATACCTAGTTTATTGAGAGTTTTTAGCAAAAAGGGCTGTTGAATTTGTAGAAGGCCTTCTCTGCATCTATTGAGAGAATCACGTGGTTTTTGTCTTTGGTTCTCTTTATGTGGTGGATTACATTTATAGACTTGTGTATGTTGAACCAGCCTTGCATCCCCAGGATGAAGCCTACTTGATCGTGATGGATAAGCTTTTTGATATGCTGTAGTAATCGGTTTGCCAGTATTTTATTGAAGATTTTTGCATTTATGTTCATCATGGATATTGAACTGAAGTTTTCTTTTTTTTTTTTTTTTTTTTTTTAGTCTCTGCCAGGTTTTGGTATCAGGATAATGTTGGTCTCAAAAATGATTTGAGAAAGATTCCCTCTTTTTGGATTGTTTGGAATAGTTTCAGAAGGAATGATACCAGCTCCTCTTTTATGTCTGGTAGAATTTGGCTGTGAACCCATCTGGTCCTGGGCTTTTTTTGGTTGGTACACTATTAATTGCTGCCTCAACTTCAGCCCTAGTTATTGGTCTATTCAGGGTTTCAACTTCTTCCTGGTTTAGGCTTAGGAGGGTGCAAGTGTCCAGGAATTTATCCATTTCTTCCAGGTTTGCTGGTTTATGTGCACAGAGTTGTTTGTGGTAATCTCTGATGGTAGTTTGTATTTCTGTGGAATTGGTGGCGATATCCCCTTTATCGTTTTTTTTGCACAAAGAACAAAGCTGGAGGCATCACATTACCTGACTTCAAACTATACTATAAGGCTACTGTAATCAAAACAGCATGGTGCTGGTACCAAAACAGACATATAGACCAATGGAACACAGCAGAGGCCTTGAAGGCAACACCACACATCTACAACCATCTGATCTTTGACAAACCTGACAAAAACAAGCAATGGGGAAAGTATTCTCTGCTTAATAAATGGTGTTGGGGAAACTGGCTAGCCATGTGCAGAAAGGAGACTGGACCCCTTCCTGACACCTTACACTAAAATTAAACATAAGACCTAACACTATAAAAACTCTACAAGAAAACCTAGGCAAAACCATTCAAGACATAGGCATAGGCAAGGACTTTATGACTGAAACACCAAAAGCATTGGCAACAAAAGCCGAAATAGACAAATTGGATCTAGTTAAACTCCAGAACTTCTGTACAGCAAAAGAAACAATCATTAGAGTGAACCAGCAACCAACAGAATGGTAAAAAAATTTTGCAACCTACCCATCTGACAAAGGGCTAATATACAGAATCTACAAATAATGGATTCAGAAGAAAAAAAACAAACAAGCAAACCCATTCAAGTGGGAGAAGAACATGAACAGACACTTTTCAAAAGAAGACATATATGATGCCAACAA
>CAUYLG010057127.1:0-46956 GCA_963573385.1 Cacajao melanocephalus
AGTGAAAGAAAGAAAGAAAAAGAATGTATGAGAGAAAGAAAGAGGAAGAAAAAGAGGGAGAGAGAACAGGATTCTTGTTCTACTGCCCAGGCTAGAATGCAGTCTAAAAATGGGTATTAAAAACCTCTATTATGCCAATAAATGTCACTAGGAATTTACTTTGTTTTATCCAACGAGTTTTGATTTATCAGCTGAGTTAGTGTGTGACGCTATAGAGAAGTATTTATTACAAAACACGCACTTTATTCATATTGGAATTTACTGAACAAGTCACTGTTTTTTTAATTTTGGAAATTTCAAACATGAACCAAAATCAAGGGAAACACGACAACTCCACGTGCCCATGGCCCGGCCTCAGCATTCAACAAAGACAGTCACCCGCAGTCCTTCGGGCCACCAGGCCCTGGGCATTGAAGGGTCGGCACTCGGGGGCAGGGGAGCCCCAGGTTCACACGGCCACCTGCATCCTCAGAAGCTCCACTTCCCTCTCTGGTGCGTTCCTGGACGTCTCAGTTTTCACGTCCCTGTCACTCAGGACATATTCACATGGGTGACAACCGCATCCAATGAGAGTGGATGAAGTGCCGTGTCAGAGGTGTTTTTCTTTTCTCATAGATGACACTGCACAAATGTCTCTGAACCACAGGAAAGGGCAGCACAGGGCTGGACCTCCCGATGAGCTGAGCCACCCACAGGACATGGTCACGGCCTCCCCACCCACACCAGGTCCCACCTCAGCCCAGCATGTGCCTCTCCACCAACAGTCAGTGACCCCAAGGGACGATGTTGGAGTCTCATTGTCACCCAGGCTGGAGTGCAGCGGCGTGATCTCAGCTGTCTGCAACCTCTACCTTCCAGGTTCAAGCAATTCTCCTGCTTGAGCCTCCTGAGTAGCTGGGATGACAGGCACCCGCCACACATGCCCAGCTAATTTTTGTATTTTTAGTAGAGACAGGGTTTCACCATGTTGGCCAGGCTGTTCTCGAACTCCTGGCTCAAATAATCTGCCTGCCTCAGCCTCCCAAAGTGCTGGGATTGCAGGCATGAGCCACTGTGCCCGGCCCCCCTTACCTACTTTTAGAAATAAGAAGCAATAGGCCAGGCGCAGTGGCTCATACCTGTAATCCCAGCACTTTGGGAGGCCAAGGCGGCAGATCACCTGAGGTCAGGAGTTCAAGACCTGCCTGGCCAACATGGTGAAACCCTGTCTCTACTAAAAACACAAAAATTAGCAGGACGTGGTGGCGGGTGCCTATAATCCCAGCTATTCGAGAGGCCAAGGCAGGAGGATTGCTTGAGCCCAGGAGGTGGTGGTTGCAGTGAGCAGAGGCTATGCCATTGTACTCCAGCCTGGGCAACAAGAGCGAAACTCCATCTCAAAAAAAAAAAAAGAAGAAGAAGAAAGGAGCAACGGCCGGGCGCAGTGGCTCACACCTGTAATCCCAGTGCTTTGGAAGGCACTGGGAGGATCGCTTGAGCTCAGGATTTTGAGACCAGCCTGGGCAACATAGTGAGACCCCATCTCTAACAACAAAAAAAGCCAGGTGTGGTGACACACACCTGGAGTCCTAACTACTCGGGAGGCTGAGGAGGAAGGATCGCTTGAGACTGGGAGGTTGAGGCTGCAGCGAACCACGATCACCAAGCAACTGCACTCCGGCCTCAGTGACACAGCAAGAGCCTGTCTCTCGAAACAGGGAGCAGGAACGTGCTGTTTTACTAGTTAAGAATGACAAATCCTGGTTGAATGTGGTGGCTTATCCCAGCACTTTGGGAGGCCAAGGCAAGAGGATCACTTGCGCTCTGGAGTTTGAGACCAGCCTGGGCAACATGGCAAAATCCCATCTCTACAAAAAACTGAAAAGTTAGCTGGGCGTGGTGGTGTGTGCCTGTGCTCCCAGCTACACGGGAGGTTGAGGTGGGAGGATCAGTTGAGCCTGGGAGGTTGAGGCTGCCGTGAGCCATAATCGCACCACGGACCGCCTTGGTGGGTGGCCGCGTGAGACCCTGTCAAAAAAAAAAAAAAAAAAAATAGAGTAGCAACACGTCCTGAACCTGTGCCCAGCGCACTGTGGAACCCAGAGAAAGAGGCTGAGAGCAGTGGGTGGAGAGAAGGAGACAGAGCGGACCGATACCCAGAATGGGTCAAAGAGGAGAAGGCGTGGGAAAGGCCAGCACACTCTCTATAAGAGTAAAACTTAACGTTCAATAACATGCACCCTCTGTAGTGCATGGGAATGAGCGTTACCCAGGAAGCTCCTCCTGCCCGTGTGCTGGCCCTTTCTGCCTGCACTGGCAGATCTGTGCTCTGCACTGTGGTTTTGCCTTTTCCCACACGGCTTATAAACAGAGCCACACGGCACGGCGCCTCCTGAGCGAGCCTGCTTCCTCCCCTCAGCGAGATCCACTCACTGGCAGAGGCACATACGGGCTCTGAGTTGGCGGCCGGCATGGACGTCGGGTACCAGCCTCCGCCTCCCTCCCTCCGCCTCCCTCCCTCGAGGGCAGGCGTGCTCCCTCGAAGCCTTGCTCCCCCAGGCTGATCACACGCAGTTCCGCATTTCAGACCCAGTGGCTGCCCCTGAGACGTGACTCCCCCTCCCTCAGTGGGAGACCCAGCTCCTAAGCAGTGCAGACAGGCCTAGCCCTGGGGTGTTCTGAGGTCCCTTGCACCCATCTCTGAGGTGATTCTGCCTCTGCAGAGCCCTCCACCCTGCGCAGGCCCCTGGACATCACCGGCGCCTCCCTGCAGGAACGTCAGCTCTTAGAGCAGTCACTGTGTGTCTTGTGGTCATTGGATGGATACTTGGCACCTTCGCCTTACCCTCCCACCCCCAGCGAGGGAGGGCTGCGTCTTCCTGGAGCAAGGGTCCACGCGTCTCCCTCCTAAGGAGCCAGCTTCCTAAGGAAAGCTACAGAGCACCATATTGGGTGAGGACAGAGAAACCTCCCCTGAGAGGGAAGAAGGCCACGGGCAGGCAGGGAGCCATGAGCACAGGCCACAGAGCTGGGGTGGACACAGGCCGCAGCACTGCCTGTCCCTGGAGAAGCCACTGGGACTTCCAGGTAGTTTCAGGGGCACTAGCAGCCACAGGTGAAAACCCCCTCCCACCTCCGCCACATGGCATACACCTTCCACCCAGGAGCTGGTGGGATTTGCCTGGGGCCCAACTTGGAGGGGCCACCTCCAGGGATGGCTCCGGTGACCCTCTGTCTCCCTGCAAGGCTGTCACCAGCCTTCTTGAGCCTAGCCTGGCAGTCTCCCTTGAAGCTGGCCTCACTGCAGCCGGCCGGCCCCCTCAGGTTCCAGGCAAGCACTCCAAGTTATGTGGCCTCACTGGGGAGTCTGGGGCCCCTTGGGCAGGGTGAGGAGTGCGGAGAGGGCCCATGCCAGGTGGGACTTGGGAGCTCCCGGCCTCAGAATATTCAGGGCTGCACCACTAGCTCTTCAGACAGGGTGCAGCCAGGTGGGAAGGCCTCTCCACAGCAGCCCCGTGGCACCGGATCTGTGGTTCCGAGCGTGCATTGCAGGGGGCAGACAGCACCTCCCGCCTCCACCCACCAGATGCCAGAAGCACCCCCACCCAAGAGTGACAACCACAGAGTCCCAGGTACTGTCAGACGCCCCAGGGGACAAGACCGCTCCTGTTAAAAACCACTGCTTTAGAGTCAGGTAGGGAATTGGTCAATCCAAGATAAACAGCAGTGGCTTTTGCAAACTGTGGATGATCCAGGATTTTTAAATTGTTTGAACATACATTTAAAAACACAAATTTTGGCTGGGTACAGTGGCTCACTCCTGTAATCCCAGCACTTTGGGGGCCAAGGCAGGTGGATCACCTGAGGTCGGGAGTTCGAGACCAGCCTGGCCAACACAGTGAAACCCCATCTCCACTAAAAATACAAAAATTAACTGGGTGTGGTGGCAGGTGCCTGTCATCGCAGCTACTTGGGAGGCTGAGGTAGGAAAATCACTTGAACCCAGGAGGCGGAGGTTGCAGTGAGCCAAGATCACACCACGGCACTCCAGCCTAAGTAACAAGAGAGAAACTCCATTTCAAACAAATAAAAACCAAAAAAACACAAATTTGGCCAGATGTGGTGGCTCACGCCTATAATCCCAGCACTTTGGGAGGCCAAGGTGGGAGGAGAGCCTGAGCCCGAGTTCAAGGCTAGCGTGGGCAACGTCGTGAGACTCTGTCTCTACAAAAAATAAAAATAAAGAATGTGCCATTGTCAGCATGTTGAAGTGCACAATTTGGCGGCATTAAGCATATTCCCACTGCTGTGCATCCACCTCCAGGTGAATGCAAGGCGGAAACTCTGTCCCCACTAGACACAAATGCCCCGTTCCCTCCCCCAGACACCCAACGATCTGAATCTACCTGAGGGGCCTCATGCAAGCGGAATTGTACAGTACAATATGTGTCCTTTGTGACCGGCTCAATTTACGGAGCCTAAGGACCTCAGGGTTCATCCGTGTTGTAGCATGAGACAGAATTTGCTTCCTTGTTAAGGCTGAATAATGCTCCGTGGCGCACACACACACACTGCATTTTCATTTATCAATGGACTCTCGGCTCACTTCCACCTCTTGCTATTGTGAGTAATGCTGCTGTAAACATGGGTGGATAGATACCTGAGACTCTGCTTTTAAGTCTGTTGGGTATTTTCCCAGAAGTGGAATTGCTGGATCATACAGTAATTCCATCTATCATTTTAATTTATTTTAATCTTGTTCTGTCACCAGGCTGGAGTGGAGTGGTGTGAGTACAGCTCACTGCAGCCTGGAACTCCTGGGCTCAAGCGATCCTCCTGCCTCAGCCTCCCAAGTAGCTGGGACTACAGGTGCCCGTCACCACGCCCAGGTGATGTTTTTTGTAGAGACGGGGTCTCACTTTGTTGCCTGGGCTGGTGTTGAACTCCTGGTCTCAAGCGGTCCTCCTCCTTCACCCTCCCGAACAGCTATATAATTTTTCAGGGGCCACCACACTGTTTCCCGAAGCACCTGTACCATCTTACAGTCCCTCCAGCAGTGTAGACGGCTTCCAGGGGCTCCACGTCCTCACCAACACAGGTTGTTTTCTGGTTTGTTTTTTAAAAATAATCATCATTCTAATGGGTATCCAGGTCTTTAATATTTCCCTCGAATCACCTTCTGGGTATACATGTGATAGGATCTCCGTCCTGCAGCGCAGATTCTTATTGAGGAAGAGACCTGTGTGTGGGAAACAGCTGAAATTACTACTGGTGGGTAACTCTGGCTGAGGGCAGAGGGGCCGGGTGGGCTTTGCCAGGCAAATCTCCCTTACCAGCCCAGGAAGGAGGCCACACGGGTGCCCAGGGGTCTGGCCCACTCTGAGACCACTCCCCTCCCAGCAGTGACTGAATCAGGGTGCTGAGATGCCTGGGGCTCCATCCTGCAGTGTACCTGTTAGAGGGACAGTACTGTGTGAGGCCTGGGGACCTGGGAGAGCAGGTGGAGGCTGGGAGGTGACAGCGGCAGCGGGGGACCAGCCCTGCAGTAAGCTTTCCAGGCAGTGACAGGGCATGGGCTCTCCTGAAGTGGGTGGCTGCCTGGAGATGGCCCCTTCAGGCTGGCTACCCAGAAGGAGGGAAGGTCCTCCAAGGAGGACCACCCAGCCAAGCTGGAGGGGCCACCCCACCTGCAAATGCCTCTGTGGGATGCTAAGGTGCCTCCTTAGCATCTCTCTCGTAACTGGACTGCTTATTCCCAGCACCTACCATGCAGGGTGATGAGTGTCTTGGGATGTGCTCCTGTGTGTTGGACATGCCCGATCCCCACCTAGGCCTTCCCCTGAGGCCTGAGCAGCAGCCCCTGTCCCCAGAGCCTGGCCCCTGCAGGCTGTCCCAGGAGGTGGCGGAGCAGGCAGGCTTTCAGATCGGTCAGCTGCATCTTAATAAAGCTGCTTGTTTTTCTTAGTCTCTTGAGACGTATTGTTATCAGGAGGGTGACTATTTGCATGGAAGTGGCTGTTTCCGTATTTTGCCTCAGCTCAACGCCCGTGCTCTACAGCTCTGAATCCGCAGAGGAACAATGCCACCAGCTAGCGGCCACTCTGCGGTGCCCGGGCTTCCTGTGCAGCCCGGGCTTTGCCTGTAGCCCCAGCAGCACTTAAGTGCAGGAATCCCACCAGCTTGAGGCGACGGGGAAGGGGACCTGTGCCCCGCCAGTGACCCCGATTCTGTCCCTTATCACAAAGGCAGGCTGGAGAAAGGCGCCCGGCAGCTCCTGAGACCCAGCCCTGTGGTGAAGGTCCCTACCCTGCCCTGGGAGGATGTACTGCCTCATGGCCGAAGGTCCAAACCACAGCCACAAGCAGCAGGCCGGGCAGCCTAGGGACTGTTGTGTGGCCCTGCTGCCATCACCATTTTCGTTCTGTGATTATGTCACAAGAGAAAAAGCTGTCTTGGGGGGGGGAATCCAGAAAACATGTTCTGGAATAAAGGATAGATTCAGAAACTGAGGTGGGGAAAAAGCTATTTGAGAAGAGAGCTAGGCATGGTAGCTCACACCTGTAATCCCAGCGATTTGGGAAGCTGAGGCTGAAGGATCACTTGAGGCCAAGAGTTCAAGGCCAGCCTGAGCAACACAGCAAGACCCGTTCGTCTCTACAAAAAAATAGCAGGGTGTGGTGGCACACACCTGTAGTCCTAGTTACTCAGGAGGCTGGGTCTGGACGATTCTTTGAGCCCTGGAGTTCGAGGCTGCAGTGAGCCATGATCACACCGCTGCACTCCAGCCTGGGCAACAGAGCAAGACCCTGTCTCAAAAGGAAAAAAAGTCCAACATGGTGAAACCCCATGTCTACTAAAAACACAAAAATTAGCCGGGCATGGTGGCGGGCGCCTGTAATCCCAGCTACTTGGGAGGCTGAGGCAGGAGAATCGCTTGAACTCGGGAGGCGGAGGTTGCAGTGAGCCAAGATTGCGCCACTGCACTCCAGCCTGGACAACAAAGTGAGACTCCATCTCAAACAAACAAAAAACAGGCTGGGTGCGGTGGCTCACGCCTGTAATCCCAGCACTTTGGGAGGCCGAGGTGGGCGTATCACGAGGTCAAGAGATCGAGACCATCCTGGCCAACATGGTGAAACCCTGTCTCTACTAACAATACAAAAAAAAAATTAGCTGGGCGTGGTGGTGCGTGTGTAGTCCCAGCTACTCGGGAGGCTGAGGCAGGAGAATCGCTTGAACCCGAGTGGCAGAGGTTGCGGTGAGCCGAAGTCGCGCCACAGCCCTCCAGCATGGTGCCTGGCGACGGAGGGAGGCTCTGTCTCAAAAAAAAAAAACCCAAAAAACAAAAACAAAAACAAAACAAAACTGTTGAGAGGAATTGAGACTAGAATGGCAGAGGAATGAAGAAGAGATGGGGGGAAGATTGGGGACGTGCTGGAAGGGGCGTCCTGAGATATGACATGAATGAAGAGTAAGGTCCTGGATGGGCAGGGCCACTGCGGGGGCTGGAGACAGAAGCCAGGGTCACCACCTGCAAGAAGGTCACCCAGGGCAAGATGCTGGCACCCAGCGTCCCCCCAGGCCACAGACACTGTGCCTCAACTGCAGCACCCAGCAACTGCCACAGCACCATGGTTTCCTGTACAGCCAAGATCCTTCAGTTAGGCTGAGACCCCCCACTTAGACTAAGATACCAACTTCAGAGATGCTGAAATATGCAGGAAAATACCCTGTGCCACTCAGAACTGGTGAAATGGGGAGATGCACCCCAGAGCTTCCGGGGGTCTGCACTGCAGGAGGGGGTCCTCAGCTGGCCACAGAGCAGAGGATGCTAGCGGGGCCGGGGGGAGAGGATTACATGCTTACTTTGTGCAATTGAAAGCTGATAGACAAAGGATGTCGACGATGCCATCACCCTTTATAATTAAGAAGATAATTTAATTACTGCTATTAAAATCTAAGCCTCCCCACCACATGGGCTGGTTTTAGCAAAATACTTCTGGTCCTGCTATTTCCCACACACAGACCTGGCAGCGGTTAAAGAGAGACACTGAGTCTCCGAAGTTTCATCTGAGGAGCCATCTGGTTTGAAGTAATACGACAAGCAGGAAAGGGAATTGAATCAAAGGCACCAGTTGTGTTTTTTGAAATCCAGAAAGTGTGTGAGGTAGCACCAGGAAAAAGGTCTCATCCTGCCCTCCCTAGGGCTGGGTGCCACTATGCCAGGCTGGGGAGTCTTGTCCCCACCCGCTTCTTGGCCAGGCTCTGCAGGATGCTCCTTCAGCGGGTGAAGGAGCTTGGCAAGGAGGAGGGGCCGGATGGTGCAGATGCTCGCCGACCCTGTGCACGGGGCTTCATTAGAACCCACAGGGAGGAGAGAAGTCAGAAATGAACATCCCAGCGCCCATGGCTGACATGGGCCTCCGCTGTTCACAGAGAGCTTCTGTGCACAGGGCCGGGGTCAGCACCACAGCTGAAGGGGAAACTGAGGTACGGAGTCTCTGGAACATGGGCCGCATGCTCTCCCTGGTGCCCAGCTCCTGGTTGAGCTGCACGGCCACACCGGAGCCATCCTTTTCGTCCTAGAAGCAGCTCCTCGCCCACCACTCTCCCTCCACCAGCGAGAGGTGAGGCTGCCTCTGCCCTCGGCAGCTGTGGCCACATGGAATTCTCTGGTATTCAGGTGCTTTGATCTGCGGCACAAGCCTCACACAACTGTCAGCGCAAGGATCCCACACACCCCATGGACTTCCCCAGCTGGAGGGTACACCGCAGGGTGGGGCCTGGAGCTCACCAGGCCAGGGTCTTGTCTCCACCAGGCCAGGGTCTCATCTCCCTCCGCAGTTCAAGGTGCCACCAAACAGACTCACCTTGTCCCACAGCCAAGCCCCGGCGTGCTCCTGCCTCTTTGCCTCCAATGCTTTCCTGGGTGAGTGCCCATCGTCCCTTCGACAAAGGGCACATGCTGTGGAGGGCAGCTTCGGTGGGCCCAAGGTGGCTCTGGGCCTAGCCTTGTCCTCTGAACACACAGAGCAGAGCTACTGCAGGATGGTCCAGCTGCACGCCCAGGTCCTGGGGTCCTGGTGTAATGGACCAGGGGGCTGCAATGGTGTAAAGGAAGAGTGGACGGTCCCCACCCCAGGTTAGCCAAGAATGTATCTATTTCCTGTGTTGTGCATCTGTGGTTTTTGGAGGGTTTTTAGGAGTGAGGAGTCTGGGGGCCCTTCTGATCTCTCGTCCTCCTGAGTCTTGGCAGCTGGATGTCTGGAGCCAGGCTAGGGGAGGGGAACGGGGCCTCCAGACCAGCTGGGGGACCCCGAGGAGGATGCTCAGGGGAAGCCCAACAGCTGAGGGGAAGCCTATGTGGGGGAACAGTGGTGGGACAAGCTCCGTTTTCCACAGCCCGCACTGCCCAGCACAGGGCTCACAGAAGTGGTAGGGCAGGTGTGCCCGACGAGGAACCTAAAATGGGGAACAAGAATGAGGGGAAGGAAGGACGGCCACTGTGAGTCCCATAGCTCAGCTAGGACAAATCAGCGTAGGCCCAGCGGCTTATCAACAATGGACATTTATTTCTCCCAGTTCTGGAGGTCTCTGAGCAGGGTAGCCGTCAGCTAACGGGAGTTCATGAGGGCTCCACCCTTGTGACCTAATCACCCCCTAAAGACTCCACCTCCTGACACCATCACCTTGGGGGTGAACACTCAGATCACAGCTGTCACAGAGGAAGCTGCTTAGGGCAGCCAGGCCTTAGGACAGCTGCCCACGTGAATGTCAGCTCCGCAGGAACGGTAGTGGTTGCGGCATGGTCCAGACAGCACTGGCAGCCGGCAGGCAGTCACCGAGCACTGGCTGAGGTCTGAGAGCATGAGGGACGGTGAGCGGTGGCATGCTCTAGCCTTGCAAACACACAGCCAGCGGAAGCTGCCGCCCAGACTCCCTGTGAGCTCTCATTTACGAGAAGTTCTCAGATGCGCAAACTCAGCTGTGGGGGTGGAGGGGAGGAAACCCACGCCCCTGGGGGCCGTTGCCCAGCCTAGGAGCGCCCTCAGCAGCAACAGTGTCAGTGTGGTGATCCATGGCCTGTGAGCCACGGAGTGCCTGGAATGGGGCCAGTGAGGACCCGAACGTTAAATGAATCTTAGTTTATCAGAGTGTGTGGCTGAGTGCGATGGCTCATGCCTGTAAGCCCAGCACTTTGGGAGGCCAAGGTGGGCCTCGGGGATCACCTGAGGTCAGGAATTTGAGACCCGCCTGGCTAACATGGTGAAACCCCGTCTCTACTAAAGATACAAAAATTAGCCAGGCATGGTGGCACATGCCTATAGTCCCAGCTACTCGGGAGGCTAAGGCAGGAGAAATCGCTTGGACCCGGGAGGCAGAGGTTGCAGTGAGCCAAGATCGAGGCAGGACACTCCAGCCTGGACAACAGAGTGAGACTCAATCAAAAAAAAAAAGGATGTGAACAGCCCCAGATGGCCAGTGGTGGCCGTGGTGGCCTGCTGGATGCTGGGTACTCCCTCTTGCCTAGCCATCGCAGCAGGAAGGGCATGTGGACAGGCATGGAGCTGCACACCCAGGGTTCTTGCACATTGCTGTGTGTCCCACTCTCACTTACAAACACTGGGTTTCTCTTTGTTCAGGGGAGAGCGTTTCCTCCCTTTAGCTTTGAACAAAACCAAGGTGGAGGTCTCTCTGATGGCAACCCCCCAGCACACCCTGGATGTGGGGTGTGGAATGGCTGCTTTCCGACAGCAAGAGAGGGAGGCCCTCTGCAGGGCAAAGCCCCGCCCACTGTGGCGCACACGGGTAATGGCTGCCCGAGCCTACACAGGTGGGGATCAGCACTCAGGAAGGGACATTAACAGACGCACCTCCCCCCAGCCCCCCCCCCCCACAGTGCATCTCCAAAGCCGTGCTGACGGAGCCTGCAGGCCATGGGGACTGCTGCTGCAGAAGTCTTCACACGCTGGTGCTAAATGCCCTTTGAGGCTTTGGGTGGTCCTTGGAGACCCTCTCCTGCCCTAGACGGGCCTCTGGGAATGGTTCCTGCCATTCAATTACTAAGACCCCCGCCAGGGCTAACGAGTACAGGAAGAACAGGTCCAGTCGACGGTGGACATCTGGAAACTCCTGGCTGTGCCCTCGAGGAGGTGGCACCCAGGCTGCCACTGCCACACGAGGTGATGAGCCAGGTGGCCTAGAAGGCAGAGGTTGCCACAAATACACTGGGACAGGCACAGGAGGTGGGCCCAGAGCCACGTGCGCTTCCCGTTCATCTTGTGTCCAAGTCAGCAGCCTTGGCGCTGACCAGGCTGTCAGCCCTTCCTGCTTGCGCTCAGGAAGGGAGTGATCAAAGAGTTCCTCTCCGCCCCATCCCTGGTGTTGAGTTAATGGGGAGAGGTCCCTTAGCCACCTGGCCTGGGAAAAATGCTTCACACACAGGTCTCAAGATGACTCATGGCGACGGTCATTGTGCCCCCTGGCCAGGTCACTCCCTAGGGACACTCACAGCAAATAAAGTCAATAAGCAGAGAACACCGGGCCTGGGCTAGGCCAGCAGGGGAAATGCTAGCAGAACAGAGCTGCTTGTTTTTGTCTTTCCGTGATCCCATCCCGGACAGGGGCTTCTCCCTCTCCCAGCAGCGACCGGCAGTGTCTGTCATGACCCCTCTTCCCAACTTCCCTGGAAAAGCACAAGCGTCTGTCCCGACAACAGGCCAGGGCACAGGCCCAAGTCCCAGAATAGGGACAACTCCAGGTGTGAGGAATCTAAGAAAAAAGGCAGGACGCACACCTGGGCGGTACCGCCAGCCCGGGGGAGGTCGGGATGAGTCGGGGCGGTGGGAAGGTGGGGATAGTGCGCAAGGCTGGCGGGAGGGGAGGGGCAGTGAGAGCCCCGAGAGGGCGGGGAGAGGGGAGGGGGCGGGGCGGGCGCTGCGGGACCGGGACGGACCAACAGTCTGCGGGGATTGGGGCTAGGGAGACCCTGAGAGCCCCACCTCGTCCCGGACTCGCTGTCCCGGAGATCCTCAACGCGATCTAATTGGGCGCAAATAAATGGACACGCAGGCAGCTTCCAAAAGAGGCGAAACCGTTTATCAAGTCGGCGCCGGCGCGGTATCTACAGTATCTACAGTATCTACACGTATCTACACCGCCTGCAGGCGGGGCTCTCGGGTTGTCTACACTGCAACTGCCGGCCGGGCCGCGAGCGACGCGGTCTCGGGGAGAACAATAAATATCACTTCCTTCCGCCTCCGACCGGGCGCTTTGGCACTGGCGGGCGGGGACCCCGTGGCCCTCGGGGCCGGGGAAGGACCCGCGGTGGCTTCAGGGACTGGGGAACCGGATACTTCGATAGCCCAAAGGGCTGGGGGGTAGCGAGGGGGCCCCCATGGCTTCGAGGCTGGGGAAGGGGAGACCCGCGGTGGCCCCTGGGGCTGGGGGAACGTGTTCCTTGATGGCCCTTGGGGCAGGGTGGCCGGGCCCCGCGGCCCTCGGGGCTGTGCGGGGCCGGGCGGGGCGCGGCGGGGCCCGCGTTATCTGGGGCAGTAGTCGTAGGAGCCGGGCGGCGCGGCTCCGGCCGACGAGTACATGTTGGCGGCCGCGGCGGCCGCGGCGGCGGCGGCGGCCGCGGCGGCGGCCGGACTCACAGGGTGGTGGTGGTGATGCGGGTGCGCGTGCGGGTGGTAGCCGTGGCCGCGCAGGCCCGGCAGCGGGTAGGGCGCCGGCCGGCTCTTGGCCCCGAGGTAGTGGTCGTAGGCGGCGGCCGGGTACTTGTAGGGGTGGTGGTGCAGCGGCTCCGATGCGCCGGGCGCCTCCAGGCGCAGCTCGGGGTGCGGGGGGCTGGGCCGGCCTCCGGGCGCACCAGGCAGCGGGACGAGGCCGCCGGCCCCGCCGGCCCCGGACAGCGCGGGGCTTAGCACCCGGGCCAGCAGCTGCGGAGGGTGCGCCGGGTCCCCGAGCACGGCCGGCCCGCCCGTGTCGCGCTCGAATTCTCGCCGGGCCTCAGCCGCATCTGCGGGAGGGCCGAGGGGTGAGCGCTGCCGGCCGGGGCCGCCGAGGAGCTGCGCCGCCCCACGCGAGGTCCCGGCGGGGAGAAGGCGCTCGGCCGCACTCGCACTCGGCGTTCCCCGACCCGTCGGTGCGAGCCTGCTCGAGACCCCGCGCCGCCGGCGCCCCAAGCCCTCCCCGGGGCCCCCGCGCCCCTCTGCGGGCGGCAGCGGCAGCGGGTGGGGCGCAGCCGTCGGGCCGGGCGGGCGAGTGCGCGCTTGCCCGCCGCCGCGGCCGTTGTGCAACCGGCGCGAAAGCCTAGAGCGCCCCGGGGGCGCAGGCGAGGTCTGGGGAGGCCGCCGGCCCGGCGCGGAGCGCGCACAGGGCTGCGACCCGGATCCCACAACCCCGGCCCTACCTTTTTCCGCCCCGCCGGGCTGCGTTGGAGAGGCCACGGGGTTCCGCGAGCGCGCGAAGGCGCTCATGAGCGGCAGCGCGCCGGGCCGGTGGTTCCGGGGCCTGCGGGTGGGAGGTGGGTCAGGGCGGCGCCCGCACCAGGCGCCCGGCGCTCCGTTTCTCGGGAGGACACTCACCAGTCCTCAGGGTCGCAGTCCCGGAAGCCTTTGGCGAAGGGATTGCTGGCAATCTTGAGCTGCGTGATCTGCGGGGAGGTGGGTGTGAGCAAGCTGCTGGAGCCCTGCAGCCCCGGCCACACGACCTCGGCGGAGGACAGGGGAGTGTTAGGAGAAGCGCACCAAGGAAGGGCCTCTGCTGCCCCGACAGGAACCGGCCCACGTCTGCCCCTCCCCTACGGAGCTCGGGGCTCCCTCCTGCGGGGGAGGGAGAGGGTCTGAGAAACCTACTCTCTCACTAGGGAACCCCTTTCTGGTGTCCCCAAGTGGATGGGGATGTAGACTCGGCTCCTGGCTAGGATGGGAATGTGGTCACCACCACCCGCCACGAGCAGTGGGGGGTGGGAGGGGGGACAGAGCGGGTGCCCTAGGAATCTGGGTAAACCTCAGATCAGGCCCCTGATGGGGAGTTTCCTGAATGGTTTGGAAAACAAACTTTCAGGATGAAGTGACAGTTGCCGCTGGAGAGGTCAAGCTGATAGGAGGCTGGGCCAGCCAGCCTCGGGAGGGAGGGGGCTGCTTGAGGCCCTTGGGAGTGGGGCTCCTGGTTGGGGCTCCACTGGGACCACAGCCTGCAGGTCTAAGTGGACCCACTGTCCCCAAGCGGCAACTGAAAATTACACCCGCTTTCCCAGAGGCGTTGAATCCGCCCAGGTCCTCCCCGCAGGCCCTCACCCGATGGTTCTGGTAGGCAGTGACGGCGGTGAATCGGGTCTCCTCGAACACAAAGGTTTTGAAGTTCTCCTCGGCGTACTTCTCGCTATCTTTGCGCGGGTCCACGTAGACAACGTGGAAGCGGGGCTGGTATCTGTGCATGGAATTCAGAATAATCTGGAAGACAAGGTGGGGAATCAGCTGCAGCGGTGGGGCTGGGCCGAGGATCTGGGGTGGGAGCCAGGAAACGGCTGAGGGCTGAGTTGGCAACGAGTGTCCTGGATAAGTTGGGCGAAACCCTTAATTCCAAGATGAGGCTGGGCCACGGGGCCAAGAGAAGGCTGTGACCCACTGGCGACCGCCAGGAATGAACTCAAGCGGCCAAAGATCCGGGTTGAGGTTCTCTTTCCTCAGGTGCCTCCCCAGCGGCCTTGCTGGTCTGGACTCCATAAAGCCTCTTTCCCCAGCCTCCTTCCATTAAAAAAGCCTCCTGCATAAAATCAGGAGTGGGTTGAGAAAAGGAGGGCGACCCTTTTCCCAGGGCCTAGGCCCACTGGGCTGTGCGACCCCTGACCAGAGGCTGCTCGCTGCACCCCAGTGCTGCCCAAGCTCCGCCTCAGCCTCTGGCCTTGCAGCGACTCTAAAGGGCCTCCTTAGGGACAACCCGTAGCCTGCTGGGGACAGCCGGGGACCTGGGGACTCTACAGGCCTCTCTGGGACAGGCAGGTGCCTGGGGACTCTAGAGGCCTTGCCAGACAGCCAGAGCCTGGGGGGGTGGTCGCTCACGTGGCCGTTGTCATCCAGCAGGTTGTTGGTCAGCTTGAGCTTGTCGAAGGACACGATTTGCTTCATCCACTGTGCTCCCTTGGCAGGCGAGTCGGGGTGGTAGTGCACGCGGCCTGGCGTGGCAGGGTCAGCCTTCCCTGCCACCAGCCAGGAGGAGCTGTGGAAGGCGTACCTGGAGCGGCACGGGGTGGGGTTGTGCATGCAGAGGCGAATCCAGAGGGCCTTGACCTGTGTGCTGGGCGAACCCTAACAGTGCCTCCGAGGGGTTTCCCGGTGAGACCGAACCCTCTGCTGCCACATGGGCTGGAAGCTTTTCCAAAGGGGACTGTGGACTAAACAGACAACTCCCACCCACCCCAACGCTCAAAACAATCAAGGAACTGGATACCCCATGGGGCACTGAGGGGGGAGAGTGGGCTTCTGCCATCTCATTTCGCTGCATGCGGGTCTGCCTGCCCCGGTGCTCCGGGCGGTGGGAACCTACACTTGGCATTGCCGGCGGCCTCGCACACAGGGCAGCGCACCGCGTTCTCTTTATTAATTGCTGTTAATTGTCCGGGCGGCTGAGGCCCGCCCTGCATAATCTCTCCCAGCCACCCCACCTTTCCGGCCCAGCTCCAGGACCCAGAGTTCAATGGGGATGGGGGAAGGGGACTAGGCGCTCAGGCCGGCCTCCTGGGAGGAGACTTGAAGAAGTCTAGGGCTGAGGACTTGGCTGACCAGCCTAGGGCCACAGAAGCCCGGGGCGCAAGAGCTGTCTGGAGCCTGTGGGAGCGGGTTCAGAGAGCGCATGGGGTGGGGTGGTGGGTCAGGTCAGATGGGAGTGGAGGAGGGAGCAGGTGGAGAGGTCGGCTGGGCAGCACGGCAGGTGCCTGAAGAGCTTCATGGTGCAAATCGTACCTGGGAGTTGGGTCAGCAGGCAGAGACCCACCACTTCCCAGGGTGCCCTCCCAGATCCCGCACGCTCACCGGTAGCGTTTATCATCCACCGGGACAAAGTCCATGAGCAGCATATAATCGGCCATGGGATCCATGCCGAAGAGCTTCACTTGGAAAGTGGGGAACATCCGCCTGGGGGTGAGGAGGCCTCGGGTCACCCTAGCTGGTGGAAAGCAGCCCCCGCTTGACCCACCCGGGCTGGCAGCCCCTCTGCTCGGCCCTCCCCTCCAGCCTCTGGGGGCTGCTGTGTCATCCCAGCCCTTGGGCTCCATCTCTCCCGGCTTAGCTGCTCTAATCTGGGCAGGTCCCCACTCAGCTGGGAGCTTGCCACGGCAGGGAGCCTCCCAGGCCCTTCCTGGACACAGAAACGGCCGGCCCAGCACTGGAGCCCCCACCTTGGGCAACCTCGGCCCGCATAAACCCGGCCTCGCCCTTGCCGACTTTTTGGTCTCCAGGTCCTAGCCTCCACTGGCAGCAGGGTGCCTAACATGCGACCTTAGCAGAGCCTCCCCAGCGTGATCGAAGCAGCTCCCGGCTCCAACAAAGTGAAACCGGGTATCCGTGTGATTTCAAGGCGTCACCCGCTGCCCTTTTAGCTGGGTCTTCGGCTGTTTCCCTATCCCCTCATCGAGGCGAGGACTCAGAGCCCTCACTCCCCTGACTCTCGGGCCCTGGCCCCATGATAGAGTCTCCCCACTTTCATCCGGGCACAGGCAAGCTTCCGCTCCCCTTAAGACACACAACCCCAAGATGCAGCTACCCAGGGTGGACTTGGCCTGTGTCTTTCCTGCTCCTCAAATCTCTCCCGCTTTGGACCCTGGCTCAGTGACCGATTAGGGCTCTTGAAAGGACATTCTGCAGTGCCTGGACGGGTGGAGGCCGTGGGCTGCCCCCACATGATGGCGCAGCAGTAGTGGCCCCAGGAGCCCTTCAGGACAACACAGGGCTTGGCCCTCACCTGCCCTCCCCACTGCCTCCCCTCACAAGCAACTCCCAAAGGCGGTGGGCAGAAGACAGATGCCAGGAGCCAGTCTCTAGGACAGGCCTGCTCCCTCCCCCACCCGAAGCCTCTGCAGGCTGGAGGGTGCTGTGGAACGTGGGGTCCTGGGTGAAGCCCAGCGAAGACAAGGCCCTTGCAGGGCTGGCCTGAACCAGAGGCTGGGCTGCCGCTGTCCTCAGGAGGGCCTGTGTGCCTGGGGACAGCAAGGAGGGCCTGGAAAAAATCCACAGAGCTGGAGCGGAGCACAGGCCCAGGCCCGGGGTTCCTGAGGCAGGACGCCGGCGGCGGGGAAACAGAAACCACGAGAAGGCTTTGCAAACAGGCCCTGAGCTCCCCTTGGCTGCTCGGACGCGGAGCTGGTGTGTACATTAGACACAGCCCGGCACCCGCCTTTGTCTACTGGTCAAATCGGGTGCATCTGCAAAACTTGTTCCCCTTCTCTCTTGGTCTTTAAAACAAACACAGGCCAGTTGGGAGGTGGCGGCGGCTGGCCACAGAGTGAGGCCCCACAGCTATGGGGATCTAGGCTGGAGGAAACTGGGTAGCAACTTCCACCGAACAGAGCACGCTGTTTTTAAGGGCAATCCTCTCCTGAAAGTGTCCAGACAGTTGCCCAGCTTCTGCTCTTTATCTTGCCCGCATGGACTGAACTCCAGAACCGAACCAGAGTTTCCTTGAGGCGGAAAACCTAGGAGACAGCCCGGCAGCGAGGCTCCCTGGACGTCGCTGCCTGCCCCAAGCCGGGTGCGCCCCAAGTCGGCCCGTTTCTGGGCTGCACGGCGTCCTGGGGCTGCGGGCAGGGCGGGCGGGCGAATCCCGCGGGTCTCCTCGCCGGTTCCCGTGCGGCCCGCGCTTTCTCCTCCCGCCCCAGCGGTGGATAGGTGAGTGTTAGGAAGGGAGCGCCGGGCGGCTGTCGCCGGAGCCGGGACCGCGGAGAACGAAGGAGGCGGCGGGGCCCAGAGGGGCCCACAGGTGGCCGGGCCGCGCCCCCGACCCTGCTTTCGGCCCAGCTCGCGCGGATCCGGCGGAGGCCCGCGGCCCGGGCGGCAGCACGTGGGGAGGGTCGCGGCGTGGGGAGGGGCGCCCTGACCTGCCGGCCTTGGTGACGATCATCTCGGTGCCCAGCTGGTTGAACTCGTCCCACAGCGCCTTCATCTCCAGCTGCACGCTCACACCGGCCACCTTCGCGTTCTTCTTCACCGGCGCCTTGGCGGCGGCCGCGCAGCTGGCCCCGGGGCCCTCGGGCTCGGCGGCGGCGCTGGTGGCGACCCCGGCGGCCGGCGCGAACGGGTAGGCGTGCGGCGGCGGCGGGCCCGGGACGCCGGGGGCCGTGGCGGCGCACGGGTCGTAGCGCGGCGGCGGCGGCGGGGGCTCGCGCGGGCCGTACGGGTCGGCGCCGGGCGACGCGGCGCCCGGGAAGCCCCCCGCGGCCCCCAGGCTGCTCAGGCTGCTGGCCGTGAAGGCTGCAACGTCGCAGAAGTGCGAGAGCTGCGTGAGCCACGGGCTGGACACGGCGGAGATCATGACCCGCGGGCCGCCGCCGCCGCCCCCGCCGCCGAGCTGAGCGCTGCCCCGCGCCGCGGGCCGAGTGGCGGGCGCCGCGCTGCGTGCGCCCCGGGCCGCGCAGCCCCACACCGCGGGCCGGCCCCGAGGAGGCGCCCCGCCCCGTCCCGCCCCGCGCCCCCCCACCCCCGCGCCGAGACAATGGCCTCGCTCCCTCCCCCGGCCCTCGCCCCTCCCCCGCCCCTTCCCCCTCCCCGGCCCCCAGCCCGCCCGCCGCGGCTCGCTCGGCCCGGGGCCCCCCGACCGCCCGGACCGGCTCCCCGGTGCGCAGAGCCCGTCGGCCGCCCCTCGCTCTGCCGCCCGCCCGCGTGCGTTTCTCCTCTCTCCCTCCCAGGCGTTATTTTCCCAATTTGCTGTTTTACCTTTGTCTTCCTCATTTAAATTTCCCATTCCGATCATCTTTTCCTCTTCCCTATCTCTGTAGTTTCTCTTTATTTCTGTTTTACTTTCCACCTCTTCCCGTTTTCGTCCAACCTCGCCTTCCTTTTCACTTTATTTCTAATCATACTTTTTCTTTTAGTCGGCGCCTTTCCTCTTATTTCTGTATTCCCTTCTCTATTTTTCATGTTTTTTCTTTTTTTAAAAAAATAAAAACTAAAGTCTTTCTTTTTCTTCTTTTTTGTGACTATACGTACTGTCTTAAATTTCCCTTCATTTTGTCTCATCTCTTTCGCTCTTGCTTTTTATTGCCTTGTTGTGTCTTTCTGTTTCTCTCCTAAGTTTTTCTTCGGGTTTTCTGTGCTTTCTCCACTTTTCTTAATTTGGTCTCCTCGGCTTCCTCGCAGCTTGCTTTCTCTCCGTCTGTGAAACTCTCCTGCACTCTCCTCTCTTACCAACTTTCCTCCCCCCCATCCAAACTCATGGCCACCTCTGCTCTCCTTCCCAGCTTCACTGGCCCTCTTCTGGGCCTGGGTCTACCTGCCTACCCATCTCCGAAGCTGGGCCCCCAGGCTGGTGGGCGGGATAGGCTTTGGGTGGGATGCGGGCTCTTCCTCTCTGCCCCACAGTCGCAACCAGAAGCCTGGAGCCCACCCTACCAAGAGCTGCCTCCACCTACTCTGCACCCGGGCCCCACAGCCGCTGAAGCAGGGGGTCTAGCGGGCGGGCCAGTATAGACACAGCCTGGTGACTTACCTTCCATGTCCCTGGTGACGGTGCTGAAGTGCATCCCGGCCGGGGATCCTGGCAGCCAGCGAAGCTTCACCCGGTCAGAGGACCCCGAGCCCTGGTGGGATGTACGCTCCACCGCCTCAGCTGCAACCAGAGAGGCGATGCTGAACGCACTGGCCCGGGGAGACAGCGGGTTCCGCGCATCCATAGGCGCCCGGCGGCCTGATCGGCGCCGCCTCCGACTGCGTGTGCCCAGCCACACCGCGCCCAGCCCAGCCCACGGAGTCCAGGGGCGGGGGCCTGTGGTGCCACTCACAGCCGGGGGCCCCTGGCCCAGAGGATTATGGCGTCATGGGCCCCCAACTTGGGGCTGGTAGCAGCCGAGGGGCCCAGACGGGTGGAGCACCCTGGAAGTGCAGGGCCCTCCTGCTTTCCAAGCTCCCTGCCCCTTCCTCCGTTCCCAGGGACCTCCATGATCGACGCCCCTTGAACATCCCGTTGCTCCTGCCAAGGCTCAGCCTTCTTCTGTGCTGTGAAACCACCGTCAGCTTCTACAGCCCCCCAAGGAGAGGAGTCTATGCCAGCAGCACCCAGCCCTAGCCTGAGGTGGCAGGGCACCCATGACGCACCGAGTGGCTGCCGGGGTCCAGCCCTGCCCCTGCCCTTGGCCCCTCCCGCCTCCACCTCCTCCCTGGCTGCCCCTGCACCTGGGTGAGGAGAGGGCAGCTCAGGCTCTCACGCCGCAGCGTCCTCTGTTCCTCCGCCAGCAGAACAGGACCCAGCTCAGTAAATGCCCAACAGCCCCCTGAAGTTGGCTCACTATGGTGGCTGGAGACCCCAGCAGAGGGACGCTGCCCAGGCTGCGCAGCCCGGGAGCCCGAGCGTCACGCGCACTTGCGCGCACCGCCCGCCTCTGACCAGGACGCTTATACATCCGGAGGGTGGGCAGTGCCCGCTCCTCCGACCTCCCTGCGCACCGGCCGGGTGCAGGGAGGGCCGGGGGCGGGGCCTGGCCGGCCTCGGGAGCCGAGGACATGAGGACAAGTTGGAGAACTTCAGGCCACTGGGTCGGATGCTGCCCCTCAGCACCCAGCAGCCAGGCTGCCTGCCGGGAGAAGCTCTGTGCCCCGACCCAGCTGGGCAGAGCGAGGGCGAGGCCCGCCCCCAGCCTGGCTTCTAGGCCCAGGGATCCCAGACACCAAGGCCTGACTTGGCCTGTGTGTTCCCCCACCTACTGTCTCCGGGGTCTCCTCTGACCAGTTCAGCACACTCGTTGCCTTCCTGTCAAGGGTCTCTCCAGCTGGGTGTCAGCCCTGGAGCCTCTGTGCCTCGCTGGAGTCTCCCTGGTCAGGGCCACGGTTTGCAAGGCCTCTCTGTATACAACCTCATTGTAGCCGTCGTTTTGAATGCTTGAGAAAGGAGTGGGAGGCAGGCAGCCTCTCCCAGGGTGTTTAGGATCTCAGGGCCTCAGACCCTGGGCTGGAGAGGATGCCGGGTGGGAGCTGGGAAGGCGCAGTAACTGTGGCTAGGGGACTGGGCGCCAGTGGCCCTGGGCCTGAGGTCCAGGAACATATGTGAGTCCAGGGCCGCAGAGGGTGAGTGTACGAATAGTGCTCCCTGTCTGGGATGTGATGTGTGTCGCTGCATGTATGGGGTGCCCCATGTCCTGCCCCCCGACCCCTGCCGCCTGCAGCTGGAGCTTATTGGACCATGTCAGAAAAGGGAAGCTGTCCCCAGTGCATTTCTCTTGCCCTGAGTGGCCATTCTGAGCCATGACAGTGACAATGACTTGTGTCTCTCAGTGTCACTGAGGGGACCCAGGGACAGGTCCAGTGAGGAGTGCAGTGTGGGGACGGACCAGTGTGGGGAAGGCCCCCTTCTCTCCTGTCTGAGCAGAGCCAGCCATTGTCCCCAGGAGCTGCTCCTGCGGGAAGGGACAGTCCCACTGGAGGTGAGTAGGAGGGACGCTGGTGGCCGCAGATTTGGTAGTGTTGCAGGAGACAGCCTGTGTTGACCATCCGCACCCAGAGAGGCCTGGGCTCTGGGGGGCGGGGGTGGGGCTCCTGCATGTGCCCAGCCTGTGGGTGTGCCCGTTTGTGCACATCTGCACACACCTCAGGGCAGTGGCCAGATGTGGGGTTGTGGGTGAGGCCAACACTGAGGAGAAGTGAAAGTGAAAAACCCTGGGGCCTCTTGGAGGCTCTGAGCCAGCAACTAAGCATCGGTCCAGAGTCCCCAGACCTCTGTGCCTGAGGTATGTAGGGAGCAGCAGAGCCTTCCAGCCCCCATTAACCCCTTTGTGCCTGAGCAGGACCTGCGGGCAGGCAGCCGCGGCCAGCGTGCCACAGCAGAGAAGAGGCCATCAGGCTGGAGAAAGCCCTGGTCAACCAGAAGGGCGCTGGGAAGAGGTGAGGGCCCCACCCAGGCTGCTCAGTCAGCTGAGCCTACCCCATCCGCTGCCGATACTCGCTCGATTTCGGATCCTCAGACCCGGCTGGGACCCCCAGCCCCCACTGCCCAAGGCCGGGACCCACCAGGAGCCCTCTGCTAAAGGGGCCCAAAGCCCTCGAAGTGTGAGGCCAACCGAGCCTCCAGCCGGAGCCGCGGCCTCCACCGCCCAGCGGGATGGGGCTCCTCGGACCCTCCCTCTCGCCTAGGGCTCAGCCCCGCCGTGGTCTGCCGCCTCGCCACCCACCCGCGCTCCTCGTCACCCGCCGCCACCCCACCCGTCCTGCCCTCCCACAGCCCGGAGGGAGCGTGCCTGTCGGGTGGCCCTTGCCCCGCACACGCGGGTTCCGCACGCGAACGCAGCGCCTCGGCACGGCCTGCGGCAAGTGTTCTTTCCTCACCTGGCCCGGCGGCGGCTCCCTTCCGCCTCGCTCCCCCTGCCGGCCGCACCTCCACGGCCGCGTGGTGGGAAGCCTGGCTGGGAGCTGCCCGGCCTGCATCGGGAAGGTGAGGCGCAGCTGGGGGTCGAAGGGTCTGACTCCTCCGGGCTCGATGCAGGGCTGGGGCCTGGGACGTCTGCTCCTCCGCGTGCAACGCGCAGCCGAGACAAGACCCCCACTTCTCTCAGCCAGGGCGGAGGGGGGAAATGTGACGAGACCATTTTACATGCCGGAAAACCGAAGCTTGCTTTCCTCTAGCCGGTAGGTAAGGGGTGGGGACAAGAGGCTTGGCCGAGTGCGGGAGGCTGGAGGGACGAACGCGTTGGACACTCTGCAGCTTTTGCGCTCTGGGCTGCACCTCAGCCCTGCCCCGAGGGAGTCCAGTGTGCTGAGACTCGCCCCCCACTCCCACTTCGTAGTTGCGGGTGAAGCAAGTCCTACCTAATTCCAGAAGATGTTTTCCTAGCGCAGGGAGGCTGCCGCCGGAGATCTGTTGCCGCCCATCGGTCCGCCCAGTTCCACCTCCTCTGGGCACACGTGGCTCCCTCAGGGGAGCCTTCAGACAGGTGCCCTCATGCCCACCCAGCAGGACCCCCTTCCCCACCTCCTGTCCGTAAAGGCACAACGCCTCCCCACAGCTCAGAATTCTGAGCGCTGCTGGGCTCGTGCACTCCGGGGCTCGATGGCTGGCAGACAGTGCACCAGGATCTTTGGACTGGGCTGGGTTCCCCAGGCAATTTGCGCCCCTGGCATTGGTCCCAGGACACTTGGGGCACATATACACACAGAAGGGACCGGCCAGAGGTTCGAGGTGCACTAGGGACCCCTCCTCTAGAACTCAGAGTGTGGAGAGAGCACAGAGAAGCCCGGCTTTACTTGACCCTGCTAATTCGTTTCAGGATGAACCGCCTGGAATTGCTTACAGCGCCTGCTTGGATGAGGCCTCGGGGTCTCCGAGAAGGCCCACCGCCAGGAGCCGCCCTCCCTTCCTCCATCAGCCGCTCCGCCCCGCGGCCGCAGAGAGGGGCGGTGGTGCGGTGGGGGGCCCAAACTTCGCCGGAGCCGGGACAAGCCCGCGGGCCCAAAGGCTCTGCCCTCTCCTCCCCGTTCCACTCCCACCTCTTGACTCCCTGCCCTCGGCGGCGGCGGACGCCTGCACAGCAGCCTCGGGTGCTCCCCAGTGGTCCCTCCATCCCACAAAAGTGTTTGGCCCACAACACCCCGAACGCGACATTCCGCGTGACCCTCGTGGGCGCGCACAAGCCGAGATCCCAAGCCTAGGAGGCGGGCGGGTGGGGCCGCATGCTGGGGCTGCCCGCGGGGCCGCTGCGCTGTGGCCTCTGTCCCTTCATTGGCCCCCAGCCGCTGAGCTGGGAGAAGAGCCGCGGGCGGGGGCCGCGGGGGAGGAGCCGGCACAGGCACGGGCGCTGGGGTCTGCATCAAAGCTGGTGTCGCACATTTGGTGCTGCATGCCGAGGCGCTGGCGGGAGTGACGTCTGCCGCTTTGCATAGTAGTGGGTTTGCAGACCCTGGGGTGGTCCTGAGTTAGAACTGGGGGGCTGTGGGGACTCCTGGAGTGGAGGGGCCCAAGCAAGAGCCAGAACAGGGGCCAAGTCCGCCTCCAGGGAGGGCTGGAGACAGGAGCAGCTTCCTTCCCTGCCTGCTAGGGCAGGGCGGTGTGGGTCCACTGCCAGATCGCCTGTGCCACCGCAGACACTGCCTGCGATGATGAGGGAGGAAGCCATTCCTGTTACCCAGCCTTGGGTCTCCATGGGCTCCTCCCCAACCTGTAGCTCAGGTGGTCCCACTGCTCCTTGACCTTGCCCTCCCTCAGCCCCTCTCCTCCCTGGGCCCCTCTCCTGACACGGATGTCCCCACCAAGCCCACCCCCATGTGTTCTCCTTGTGCCGGGCTTTTACTCAAACTGCTAGGGTGGTGGGTGCTCTGGCTGGTTCCGAGCTCTGGGGGGTGTGCCAGATAGCAGGCAGGAACCCTGCCCAGGAGCTCCAGGCCCACAGCCAGGTTCAGACGAGGGGGCCCAGGGCTTGGAAGAAGTGTCCCTGTGAGCCTGGTCAGGCAGCTGATCACATAGCTGGCGAAGCCCTGGGAATTAGAAACATCCCGGTGTGCGCACCTTGTGGCTGGGAGGACACTGGACAGGATGACAGGAGGTGTGGCCCCCTCGCCCCGCCCATGGCATCCCCTGGGACTCTTCCTAAGCCCCAGTGCCACCTGACTCCTGGTCCTAGGGCAGGGCCTGACCCACCTCAGAGTCCTAGTGCCTGGACTCTGGGGGTTCAATGACTGCAGGATGGACAAAGAGGAAAGCTGAGACCCTGAGAGAGGCAGACACGGGAGGGGGTAATGGGTGGAGAGAAGACTGGACAGGGAGGCACACAGCCCTGTGACAGTAGCCTCCTCCCAGCCGGAGGGGACGGGCCAGGGTCTGCACAGCCAGCCCCGCATAGCTGGCCCCCAACCTCCCTTCACCAGGCCTAGTTGTCCCCCCACAACTATGGGTGCTATGTTCTGGGCCAAGTTCCCAGGAGGACAGTTTCTAGAGATGGTGAGAGGGATGGCTGTGCCGGATGGGTGATGGCACCCTCTGCCCCCTCACCTTGCTGGGCACCAGGACTCCCTGCAGACTGGAAGTTCCCACAATTCCAGAACAAACAAACAAACAGACAGACTAATGGACAGCCCAGCCCTGGGCCCTCTCCAATTTCTGAGGCTGTTGATTTAGCTGCCCACTTGGTGGGAGGACCCAGCCACATGGGGAGCCGGCTGTCCATCTGTCTGTCTACCTCGTGGCCACACTGGCCCCTCCACCCCAGGTGCAGTCAGGCAGAGGTGAGGCTCCAAGACCCTGGATGACCTACATGCAGGCTGGTGAGGTGGCCAGATCTCAGCCTGGGGGGCCAACTGAGGAACGAGTCCCTGCTAGCCCCCTTCCCCTCTGTGGCCCCAGCAGGGGGAGCCACACTTGCCAGGGGAAGGGACTTGTCCCAACAGACCCTGGGGAGGGGTGTTGGCTGTGGGTGAGTGGCCAGATGGACACTTCAGACAGGCGCCTCCAGTTCCTCTGGGCAGCAAGGAACCCCAACTGGACGGTAGCTCCCACTTGCCCATGTCCAAGCACCCACACCACCACGTGCACACACTCTCATGAGCATGGGCATGAGTGCATGTGTGTGTTCACACCGTGTTCATACTCAGGCACACATACATGGGAGTGTGGACACATATGCCTACATGTGTGAGCATACCAATATTGTGACCCTGGGCATATGTGTACTCATACACACAGTGGGGACAGACGCGAGCATGAGCACACACACGCACACTCCATACAGGCACACGGGCCAGGCACAGATGCACACATGCACACTCCATGCAGGCACACAGGGTGGGCACAGACGTGCACATGCACACTCCATGCAGACACATGGGCTGGGCACAGATGCACAAATGCACATTACATGCATGCAGACACGTGAGCATGGGCACACTACATGTACACAGACACATGAGCATGGACATGCACGCTCATATCTGTACATACAGGGAACCTTCTGGGTGCAACTCCCTGGGAGGCCACTTTCCATGGTCAGACCCCAACCCTGAATCCTGCTTGGTGGTGAATGAGCCCTGGGAAGCTCTGAGAGGGAAGGCTCTGGGGACAGGGCCAGAGGCAATGAGGAATGACAGCTAAGCCGGTGACCCCAGGACCTTTGTTAATGGGTCCTAACGAGGCCATGCTCCCGTAAACATTGGATGTGTTGTATCTCTCTTTAGAGATGCTTAAAGCATTTAAAGAATTAAATATATCACACTTGCGGTTTTCATTAAATGCTCCATTGATTCAAGTTGTCCACATCGTCACTGTGACAGCCCAGTGTGACTGCTGGGAGAAACTGCGTGGAAATCCTCTCTCAGTGCAGGGGAGTTTTGGCTCCACACCCTGTGCCCCTCCGTCCACTTTGCTCCCTGGCTGCTGCATTGTCCCTGCTAGGCCAGGACTGGGCCCAGGTGCCCAGGCTGGCATTCGAGCCTCCCTGCCCACTGCTCTGGGCAGGTCCTGCTCCTATCTCCCATTGTGCCTGTGGGGCCCCCCTGAGGAGCCCTCACTGACCTGGTGGGCTGCCAAGGCTGGCGCAGGTTTTGGGGAGTGCCCCTGATGAGCAAGGCTCCAGCATGGGAGTCCCTTTGCTGAGGCCTGTAGAGGACCCCCAAGCCCACAGGCAGAGGGGGACTGGGGCCTGGAGAGATTCGGAATGCAGGCAGCTTTCTCTGGTGGGGGTGGGGACGCTGGGTTGGGGTTGCCAGCCTTGTCTGGCCTCCTGCCTTTCCAGGGGAGGGAGCTGGTGAGAAGGCCGGGAATGTTTCATTTCAAAGGAGAACAGGAGTCCTTCGGCAGGACCCCTGTGTTCTGGGCCCTCTGCACAGGGGGGAGCCAGGGTGGTGAAGTCACCCAGTCTCAGGAGCTGGGTCCAGGAGAAGCCTCACCCTCTTCAGGGCTCTGTGTCTGGGAACACACCCTGGTCTCTGCAAGCCTCAGTGTTTTTGTCTGAGAAGTGGAGAGAATGCTGCAGGCCCCATGGATGGATGGAGCCAGCGTATGTTGGCCCTCAATTGCAGGTCCCCAGCTGATGTCACCATTGCTGCTGCAGGGCCTTCTTGGGCCACCCCCAGCCCCGCAGGTACTCCCAGCACTGTGAGTAGGGTGGGTGTTGTCTCTGTAGCCCCTGTGGACTCTCCAGGCCTGGCGTGAAATTTGGGAAGGGGGCATCCTGGCTGGGCTCCCAGGAGGCCCAGTTAGGCACCCTCTCCTGGTTTCCCCACTGGGTGTGCCAAGACTCAGCCTCGGTTTCCCCGTATCCATAAGCCTGCCCCAGCCTCACCCAGTCCTGACAAATCCCTTCCCTCCTCCAAGGCTCTGCTGAACCAGGTTGGAATTTCTCAAAAGCAAACAAACAGGCAAGCTCAGAGCTGCGGTTTTCGGAGCTCAGATTCCTCCCGGGTCTGTCTAAGCCAGCATCAGGCCAGGCCGGCCGTCCCACGGCAGGCTGGATGGAGTGAGGGGCCTCAGCTGAACACCCCTGGCTCACTGGGTGCTGGACCTGAGCAAGGACCAGGCTCAGCGCCTACAGTCCCAGACAGCACCTGGCTGGCCCAGTTCCCTCCCAAGACCCAGCAAGGATGGCAGGAAGCTGCAGCTGGTGCTGAATTTGGGTCTGGATTGGGCGGGTGGGAGGCGGATGGGGGTCCACTACCGTGGCTGGTGACGATACCCGAACCGATGCAGGGCTGGGGGACAAGGAGGGTGAGGATTGGAGGGACTGGAGGCTCAGGGTGGGGGCTGGGCCAGGGTATGGGCTGAAGGGAAGTGACCCGAGGTGGCCATCAGAGCGGGTGGTGACATCCTCAGGCCCATGGCAGGGCAGGGCAAGGCGTGGAGGCTGCTGTGAAGGAACGTGGGGGTGGAAGAAGCGGGCCAGGGCTGGGAGGGCACCTCAAGGGGCCGACGGGGTTAGGAGGGAGGGCTGGAAAGAGGGGAGGGGTGGGAGGGGTTCTCGCCAGGTGGTCTTAATCTCCTCAGTGAAATAGGAGTCCTGGGGGGCGGGCGGGGGAGGTGGGAGCTGGAGACAGCTGCGGGAGGGGGCCGGGCCTGACAGCCTGAGGCCGCCAGGAACCCCTGCCTACCAGGCCAACTCCCCAGTCAGTCCCTGACAAGTCCATGGGCTGAGACTCAGAGCGGTTCCTCCACCCACCCCTCCTCGCTCGGCCTCATCTGCCTTTGCTGAGATGATTTCGGTGGCCTGGAGGGGCTGGCATGTGTCTGTGGGGGTGTCGCCTGGGCCCTTCCTGCTCTCTTAGCTGCCATGGGTATTTGGGCAGGGCAGGGCCTGGGCCACTGATGCCCCTTCACTTGGGTCCCCACTAAGCTATCGTCTGCTCTGAGGTAATGCCAATGGGGCTAGGGGGTGCATGGGGGAGGGAGGAACCCCTGGCCATCCCTGGACCCCTCAGCTTCACCTGCCAGCCCAGCTCAGGGACCCGAGGGACAGTGCAGGGGGCATGGGTCCAGGACACATGTGGCTCCCATGTGGACATCCTGGGAGGCAGGAGGGGGCATAAGCAGTGTGGAGGTGCCGGCTGCCCTATCCTGCTAAGTGGGTGCTTGGCACCAGTTGTGCTGGGCGGACAGACAGACGGATGTGAGCTTTCGCTAGTACCCCAAAGTCAATCTAGCCCCTCCCTCCAGAGTGTTTGCCAGGACCAAGTGATCCAGCGGTCACTCCATCCTGGGAGGGGGTGTGGGCAGGTGCCAGGCTGTCTCAGGCTTTGCTGGGAACTGCCAGGCCCTGGGGCTGGTCTGAAGGTCCGAGGTACACTGCAGCAGAGGTCCCAGCCTGGAGAAACTGAGGCAGTCCCCCCCGACAGAGCTGGCCTGGAGCAGGTGGGGCAGGAGCACCCCGGCCATCCCTGGATTGTCTGGGCTGGCCTGGCTCTCCTGTGGACCCCATGACCAGGGCCCCTCCCTGCGGTGCCCAGCCTTGCCTCCATGTGGCTCCCGTATGGACAGAGCCCGGCCACCTGTCTTCTCCCTCCCAGCCCTGTGCCCTGTCCCTACCACCAGATAAGCCAGCCTGCTCCCCTTGCACCTGCTGGGCCCTGCACTGTGCTGATTCTGTGTGTTCCTTGGGGCTGTCAGGGTGGCACTTGCCCCAGGGCATTTGCTGTTGTGTCATTGTTCCCTCTGGGCCAGGCTCAGAGTCACCAGGGCTTCGGGGGCCAGGGAAGGTAACCCCGGAGGAGACCGGCTGGCCACATGCATAGAGCAGCAGGGAGTGACAAGGCAAAACCAAGACGTGCATGGTCCCAGATGGCGCCAAGGGGGTGGCGCATGAATCCCGCTAAGCCGGACCTCGTGAGCTGGAGGCTACGCAGATGCACAGCAGCCCTGGGTCAAGGAACAGGCTGGGCTTGGGGGCCTCTGGACACAGGGCCATCAGCCCTGCACTGGTGGGACTGGTTCACTAGCCTCCCAGCTCCAGGAGCCTTCAGCTTAGTGCTCAGGAGAGTTCCCTCACGTGGCCTCAATGTCACTAACCCCCTGAGCTCCTCCCACCCATCTCTGCACATTCAAGACAGGATGCGTCTTAGTCACTCCAACCCTGAGAGTGAATCTTTGCAGTTAAATTCTTTCTAAAGTCTGCTACAACTAGCCAGGGTCTTAAATCAGGACGGAGCGTGTTTCAGTCTAGGGAGATAAAATACGACCATACCCTACAAACGTCTGCAGGGCTGTGTGGGGTCAGAGGAACCAGCCAAAGTCTAAGGGAAGAAACTTTGGGAAGGAAGTCACTGGCCCTAAATGAAAAAGAGCTACGCAACATCAGAGCTGCCTTGGAGGTAAGCAAACCGGGTGCCCCAGGAGAGCAAGGAGACCCTTCTCCCTGAGGGTGGTGGGACACTGGGCTGCAGGGGCAGAATTTGAAGGGCTTTTTTCTGACTCCAGAATTGGGCTTCTGGCTTTGCTTCCTGGGGATGGAGGCACCTTCGGACGCTCAGCGTCTCTGCCCTGGCCTCAATCCACAGCCCTCCTTGCCAGCCCAGGACCAGCGCAGTGTGGTCTGATCGTGTTCTGGATCACGGGCCAGGGCAGATATCTGAGGCTGCAGTGGTAAAAGACGTATCCCAGTTTGACTCCCTGGAGTCTTGTAGGTGTTGTGAGGAGTGATAGAACGATTATAGAACCCATAGCATGGTGTCAGCGAATTATACCTGCCATGTATACCTGTATATACATATATGTACACCGCTACATCATGGCCTACAAATTCTACCATCAGGACGCAGCACGGGTCATTGTGTAGGTGCTGAGGACACTGTCCTGGGGTCTGGAACACAGCCTCTTGGCACAGGATGTCACCCCCTCCATTCTACATGTGCTACCATTTTTTTTCTTTTTTGAGACAGAGTCTCACTCTGTCACCCAGGCTGGAGTGCAATGGCACGATCTCAGCTCACTGCAACCTCTGGTGCCCAGGTTCAAGAGATTCTCCTGCCTCAGCCTCCTGAGTAGCTGGGACTACAGGCGCTTGCCACCATGCCTGGCTAATTTTTGTAGTTTTAGTAGAGACAGCGTTTCACCATCTTGGCCAGGGTGGTCTTGAACCCCTGACCTCATGATCCACCCACCTCGGCCTCCCAAAGTGCTGGGATTACAGGCGTGAGCCACCATGCCTGGCCATGTGCTACCTTTTCTTAATGTGGCCCCAACTGTCCCCTGCTCTGATCTTGAGGCTGGAAGTCTCCAAATCAGCCCCCAGGCGTTTTCAGACCTGACAAGCTCCCACCCCAACCCCAGTCGATACTTGGCCTATGGCCTGGACAGAGCCCCAGAGCCTCCCCCCATGGTTTATAAGAACAGCCAGCATCAAGCATCTTGGATTTCAGATGGGGGACCCCCCACCTGGTGGCAGCTGACACCTGAGCCCACCATACCCAGTGGCAAGGGGCAGGGGTTAGTGACCCAGCTGGAGAGAGCTGCCATGGGAACAGTCAGAAAATCCCAATGTCACTCACCCTGGTGCCAGAGGGGAGACTGAGGCACAGAAGAGGGAAAGGCTGTGGGCATCTGTACAGGGCCTGGATGAGCCGGGGCCCTGTCACATCCCTGCCCCTGGTGCCCTGCCCACCCCTGTTGTCCACCCGCCCGCCCAGGCAGAAAATGGCCATTTCCTCTGGCCCCCGCCCCAGGGAGCGACATGGAGCTGGCAAAACAAACAGGCCATTCCTCCTGTGGCCACGGGCTGGTGATGGATGGCCAGAGGGGCTGGCCGTGCTGACGGACGACCGCCCATCATGTGTGGGCTGGGGGTGGGGCCTGTCCCGGCCTCAGCCCAGGCACGGACACAGACTCCTCATCCCACCCGGAGACACTCCTGCCTTGGGGACCCGTGAATCGAGGCCCAGCACATCAATCCCTGGAGCCTCCAGCTCCCACTGCGGCCATGAGGTATCCAGGTCCCTCACCGCAGGTGGGGATGTGCCAGGAACGACAGCATCTGTGAGGATGGGGTCTCCCGGGCACCTCCTCATCTCCTGCCAGTTGCCAAGGGCAGGAGCCCCTCCTCACACCACTGCAGTCTAGGCTGACTGGGCTGCCATCCCCTGAAGCATGCGGCTGGGGACCTCCACAGCACAGGCCCCCCAGCAGGGCCCACGCAGGCTGGCCTGGGTCTGGGCTTCTTCCGTGGAGAGGTGTGTCTGCAGGACAGACAGGGCACCAGGTCTGGGGGCCCGGTCCTGGCTGTGGAGAAAAGGGTTTGGAGGGGCCCGGTCACTGAGCTCTGGTGGAGTTGGGTGGCCACACAGCAGGGCCAGGGCATGAACAGAAGTGTGTCAGGGGCTGAGGGCGGGGGGAGGGGGGTCTGACAGGACCCAGCCCACAAGGCAGTGGCCTTAGAAGGCTCCAGGGTCCTCTGTCCTGGTCAGCCTCTCTGTCTGTCTGGCCGGGTCTTGGATTGTCACCTTACTGGAGAGATGGGCAAACCGACGCTGGAGGGAGGTCTGACTGAAGGGAGCACAGGCCCAGGCTGAGGCGGGCCCTGCTGCGTGTCCTAAGCTCTGCTACAGCAGTCCAGTGGCCCCCACAGCGGCCCATACTTCCAGACTGGGCTGATTCAGAGACTTCCTGTCCTGATGCTGGTCACCTGCAGGGGCTGAAGGACACTCAGCTCCCCAACCTGAGGCCTGCTGCAGCACGGGCCACCCAGTAGCTGGCTGGCCGAAGAGGAAGGGGCAGCTGCGGCCAGGCCTCTGACCCTCCAACTCATCTGGCCGAGAGGAAGCTTCCGAGACCCTCACTTCCTGGACCTCTGAGTGGGCTGAGGCCCCACTTCCGCCCAGAGCCCCCAGCCAACCCCAGTCCTGAAGCCCCACAACCCCCCAGCTACGTGTTTCCTGCTGCAGGGGATGGAGTTGAGGGGGCAGTGACCAGGACACTCACACAGATCTGGGGTCAGCAGGAAGCCCCGTTGAATAGAGTGGGTGAGGACTGAGCCGAGTGGCCTCCCTGGGGATGGGGCTGCCCAAGGAGGAGCTGATGACCTCTGCTAGGAGGGCCCATCAGATCCAGGCTAGCCCACTGGTCCAAGGCCAGCCCCGCAGGGCTGCAGCCAGGAGGGTGCTTCGATGCAGCCATTCAGCTTCCGGAGCTGGGCTGGGGATGGCCCAGGCCCCCGGGGCCCTGTGGACAGGGGTGATGGAGCAGCAGGTGGTCCCAAGTAAAACTCACATGGAGGAGGCTCAGAAGGCTGAGCGTGGGGGCAGGGCAGGCCCTGCCTCCCTCTGACCAGGTTTTTTGGGCAGGGGATGTGGGGCCCCAGGGGGAGGTTCTCAGGTCCTGGGGTCCAGGAGGTTCCAACTGTGCCTTCCAGGCTGGGTGAGGCCGAGACACCCCTGCCCCTCCATGCTGTAGGGACAGGAAGTCTGAGGTCTGGCCCAGGCTGGCAGACTAGGGGCAGAACCAAGGCCCATGTGGGGCAGGAAGTGGCCCTAGACTCCAGCGGGGGTGGGGTGGCCTCCCAGGAGCAATTTCCTCCCTGAAACATCCTGCCTGGGCAGCAGGAGGGAAGAGGGCTGCAGCCCAGGCTGGGCAGGAAGGGCCTGGGGCTCAGCATCCCCTCGGGCAGGGCGCTGGGAGCTCCCAGGAGGGAATGACCTCATGGCATGTCTGAGCCTCCGGAGCTGAAAGGCTCGGCTGGGCCTCCCGCCAGCCCCCAACCCAACCTGAGTTCCCGGGCCTGTCGCCTCGTGCTGGCCTCCCTAGAGTTTCTGGTGCCATCAGCCTCATCGTCCCGAGGCCAGGAGCTCAGAGCTGGGACGAGCCTGTTTCCCATACGAAGCATGGTCAGTGCCTGTGCCTCCTAGCCTGCACATGGCCGATGGATGGGAGAAGGAGGGCGGGGTCCTGCAGGCAGTGAGCAGCCCATGTCGTCAGCCCAGCTGCCCCTGCTCGGGCTTAGAGGGGGTCAGGGGCCCAGCCCCCACCCCTGTGGCCTAAATATAACCTAAGCAGGCGCCTGGCCGGGAATAGAGACCTCTGTCAGCTCCCAGCAGGTGCTAGCGGGAAGAAGGTCAGCATGATTGGCAGGGGTGCCGGCGGGCGGGCGGCCAGACTTGGGTCATGTGAGTGTCCGGTGGCACGGTCCGAGGGAAGGGCGGCGTGTCCTCACAGGACAGCTGGGTGCCCGGCCTGTCCTACTCCAGGCAGCCCTGGCCCCTGCCCTTGCCTGAGCCCACAACTGAATGTGCTGCCAGGCCCTGGGAAGGGGGGCCAGCTCGGCACTGGCAGCGTGGCTGAGCCCTTGTGCGTGGGCCCAACCCTAACTGACATCCCTCTGTCCCTTGTCCCTGCAGGGCTCTTCTGTCCCTGCACCCTCAGTCCCCATCTTGCCCTGCATGATGGTCCTTGCCCCACTCCTCCCATAAAAAGAAAAAAAAAACTCGCAAAACTCTCCTGGACTAGCCCAGCTGATGGCGCTTAAGCCAGCGTCCTCTGGAGTCCCCTCTGGCCTTCAGCTCCTGTCCCAGCCTCTAGTTCCCCGACTGTCAGATGAGGCCCCCTTGAGCCCCACATCACTGGGCCCAGGGCTATAAGAACAGCACAGGGGCCAGCTGGGGTGGAGTCCCTACCCCTCCCTCCCTCGGCTGCCCTCCCCAGCCTCTCAGGGGGCATCCTGGGCCCCGGGTCCCCCGGCCTGTTTGGGAGCCCAACGTCGCATTCCTCCCTCTGCCTGCCACCCTTGTGCACGGTTCTCCCCAGCTGCCCTGCTGCTGTCCACCAAAGCACAGCCTTCTCTCCCAGTCTTTTCTGGAGAGAGGAAAAGTCATGCTAAGAATCTGCAAATACACTGGAAAATACCAAGCAGACACAGAAGAGATAAACCCTTCCCGCTTCCCAGCAGTGGCCCTGTGCAAGGGTCCTGGGGCGGGAGCAGCGAATGCTGGAGAGGAGAGGCCTGTGTGAGGCACTGCGGGCTGCAGCGGGCTGCCTGATCCTGAGAGAGGGAAGGGGGAGGGCTGGCAGAGGGGGGGAGGGCTGGCGGGCGGGGAGGGCTGGCGGGGGAGAGGGTGGAGGCCAATGAGCCCGAGGTACCCAGCCGCCCCTGGACCCCGTTGAGGTGTGTACAGATTGAATAAGCAGGTGTTTGTCCAGCCCCTATGAGGTGCCCACCACTGTGCACACTGAAACATGTCACCATCTCGGGGGACAGAATTTCAGCGCCTTAGGCTCTAGAAAGGAGTCTTGGGTCCAGGGACTCTGAACAGAACCTTGGGGAGTCAGTCCTACCTGGCCAGGCTGCCGAGCCTTCTGGCACCACTTGCACACCCCTAGTGATGAGAAGCCCACTCCCCAGAGGCAGCCTGTGGCGTCTGGGGCAGCTGGCAGCGTGCTGACCGTGCAGGCTGGTGGGTGGAAATCCCCTCCCCTGGGGGATGCGCAGGGCCAACGTGGGGTGCCTGGTGGGGCAGGCCTTGAGCTCAGGGTCGGATGGGCCTATCACTCCTGCCCTGGGCCTCAGGGCCGTGCGGGGCAGAACCCTAGCTCCGAGGCCCTGCTCACACTTGCTCACCCGACATGGGCGTCTGCAGCATAGGCTTATTTGCTCTCAGTCTAGTTTTTCTGGTTTGGAGTCCGGGTACCCAAGCTGGGCCAGGGGGCTGGGGATGGGCAGAGGGGGCTGTGGGTAGGGACTGGGCCTGGTGTGAGGACATCCTGGGCCTGGCCTCACTGCTACCTCCTGCCCTCGCCTGCCCTTGCCAGTGGACAGGCGGGCGAGCTCCGCCCTGGGCTGCTGGGGGACATCGCATGGGTTCCACGGGCTTTGAGGAGGGGGCTTGGTTTTAAGTCTGTTGCCTGTAGCCTCTGGCCGGGTCACAGGCCTGGGAGGGGACCCAGGGTACAGCCCCACAGGAGATTCTGTGGTCAGAGGGTCTGGGGCCGGGGATGGCACAGGTTTCTGGTGATCCCCAGCCTTAGTTCTCAGCCATTGGCCTTCCTCAAAGAGGCCTAGAAACAGGCTCTGAGTGCCTGGGATGCTGCCTGAGGCCTGGGAGGGGGCAGGGGCTCCACCCAGGCCGCCCCAGTGCCAGGGGCTCAAAGGGACATCACCTGACAGGTGGGGAGCTGGAGCCCGGGACAGGGGCTGAGGGCCAGTGTGGACTGGAGAGGATGCCACAGCGGGTGGGGGGCAGCACTCTGGCCCCAGGCACGGGGAGCCCCCGCCCACATAGCGGTGTCCTGCCCATCGATCAAATCCTGGCTCCTCCACTTGGTCTAGTGAGCCCCTGACCTTTCTCTGCCTCTGGAGGGGACAGACGGGGGTCTTGTGGCCTTCCTCCCCACCCTGGCCCCCCATGTTCCACTGCCTGCCTCTTCTCTCCCTCTCAATCCTAAGTGCCTGGATGCCCTCTCCTCTCCTCACCTCCAAATCCGCCATCTGTCATTTCCCAAGATACATGTGGGGAAACTGAGGCCCAAAGGATGAAACAAAATGCTGAGAGGAAGCGATGGGGGCTGTGAGTGGGGTTGTGGGCAGGGCTGTGGGTGGGGGTGTCATGGGCCTTGCCAGCAGCAGTAGGCCCCCTGGGAAGCACTGGTTCCCTAGGCAACCTGGCTTCAGCTCCCCCTGACCCCGTAGGCACAGTTTCCCATCCCCCACAGCTGGGCAGGAGCCTACCCACAGCAGCGGCCTGGCTTCTGGACCTGGCGAGAGGCTGGACCAAGGGCCTGTGGATGACATCTGGGTCCCTAAAGTGGGAAGTGGGGTATAGAGGCCCAGGGTGGGCACCACCCCTGGCCTTCCCACCAGCTGCCCTTCCTCTGGGCAGCTCAGGGCACCTGGGCTCAATACCCACTGAAAGCCCAACATTTCCCATCTCCATTTCAGAGCTGGGGAAACTGAGGCGCAGGGACGTCATGTGTCTGTCCTCACAGCATGAGTCCAACACTGTGCAGTGAGGTGAGTGGCAGGGCCAGGCCTGGGACCGCCCAAGGTGGGTTTCCCGGGGGCACGGACAAGGAATTCCCCGTGAGGGGAGGCCGATGAGTGCCTGGGCTGGAGCTAGGAAGTGGGGGCATTCCTGGGCTCATGATTTAGGCAGGTTTCCAGCAGGTTTCAAGGGTACACAGTAGGGCCAGCGAGGAGCAGACCGAAGTCAGGTGGTGACACCCTCCAAGGCCCTGTGGGACAGCCAGGGCTCGAGGTGAGCAGGGTGCGCCTGGAGACGGGACGTGGCCAAGCTGGACTCACGCTCAGCTGGCCAGAGCTCCGTCCCTCCTCTAGGGGCTCCGGGTCAGGAAAAGTCAGCCCTAGAGGGGTTCAGGGCTCCCATCTGGTGCTGGCAGCAGAGAGCGGGACCAGCAGAGTGAAGGGCCGACACCAGGCCCCCCACCCTCAGACTGAGGCAGGAGGGCCTCAGGGGGTGGTGCGGAAAGAGTCCACACAGCCAGGCCAGCTGTGGGCTTTCTGGAAGCACTGTCCCCACCCTGTGCCTCGGTTTTTCCACCTGTAAAATGGTGGAGATGGCCCAGAGGAGGCTTGTTGGCTGAGGGATTATTAGGCTTTAATCCCTGACTGGCCAACACAGCCCCTGCCTCCCTGCTCTGCTGTCCCCGACTCAGTCACCCCTTCACTTGTGATGCTCCAGCCCTCAAGGGCCCCTAGGAGGCTCCCAGAAGGAGGATGGCACCACTGAGTCCCAGCGTGGGGCCTAGAGCCTGGAACTCACTCCCCTGAGCCCAGGCCAGCTTCATTCAGCCTTAGCTGAGCATCAGGCTGCTCTGTGGTCTAGGCGATGGGGAGTCCTTTCTATACAGAGAGAAAGAAACCCTATCATGGCCAGGTGGCGTGGCTCGTGCCTGTAATCCCAGCACTTTGGGAGGCTGAGGAGGGAGGATCATCTGAGGCCCAGAGTTCGAGGCCAACCTGGGCAACACTGCAAGATCCTGTCTGCAAAATTAAAAAAAAACATAAATTAGCCAGGGATGGTGGTTGTCTGTGGTCCCAGCTACTCAGGAGGCTGAGGTGGGAGGATCCCTTGAGTCCAGTGGTTCAAGGCTGCAGTGAGCTGTGATTGTGCCACTGCTCTCCAGCCTGGGCCACAGAGTGAGGTTCCATATGTTGTGGTTCCAAGCGCAGGAATTCTGCAGCACCCCAGGCAGACATCACCAATCGATCCCAGATCTCTTGGCCTCTCAGACAGGAAGCTTCAGGTGTCAGCCCTGAGCTCCAGGTGGCTCCTGCCAGTGTGGCTCAAAAGCAGCACCTGAACATGCCCACCCTGCTGGTGGTGGGAAAGGGAGTATCCCTGGGCTCCGGGTCAGGCAAAGCCAGCCCTAGAGGGGTTCAGGGCTCCCATCTGGTGCTGGCAGCAAAGAGCGGGACTAGCAGAGTGAAGAGCCCACACCGGGCCCCCCACCCTCAGGTTTCAGGGAACCTCAAGGCGCCCAAGGGGTTCCAGCCTCGCCCCCGCCTCCTGTCACCAGAAACTGCAGCCTAGGGAGGGGCAGGATTGGTTCAGGGGAGCGGTTCTCTCCTTCCCTCTGGCCCTGCCCCCACATGGCCCGGGCGGGCGCCGAGGCCCAGCTTGGGCTCCAGAAACATTTGCTTTAAGTCTTAAAATATCAGGTTCCCGCATCATGGGGCTTCCCTTGGGGCCTGCTGGGCAGGCGGGAGGGATTTTAGGAGTAAGAAGATTCCCGCTCTGGCCCCCACCCCGCCAGCAGCTCTGCCTGCCCTCGGCCTCAGCTGAAGCCAGCCAAGTGTCTTTGGGGTGGCCGGCTGGGCGCCCACTCTCCTGCTTTGGAGGAGACCCCAGTTGGCCCAGCCTCTTCAGGATCCCTCCACCCTGCTCGGAACACTCAACAGGTGGAGGCCAGGCCCCAGTGGCTTGGGTTCCTGCCCAGAGCTCAAACTTGCTCCTATAGGAGCATGGATGCCGTCAGCCAAGGACAGTTCAGATGGGGAAACTGAGGCATTGGGAAGGAGGCCTCCTTAAGGAGTGAGCCTTTTGCTCCTGGGGGTGGAGGTGTACACCCCACTCTGGTGTTCAGCCTTGTGCCAGATGAGGAGCATTAGGAGTCTTGTAAAGAGAATGACACCAGCTGGGCACAGGACCCAGTATTTGGGGTGGTGTCTTGGGGCAGGGACACTTGCATGGGGTCTTGAAGGTTAAGTAGGAGTTTCAGGATGGCCCTAGTGCAAAGGGTCCCTCGACTGGAGGAGCAGCCACAGCAGAGGCCTGGAGGGTGTGGGCTGGGGCCAGGTCCGCCAACACAGGCCCAGGGGAGAGGTGGGTTTGAGTGCCAGTGAGGGGATGGGGGGTGATTCCAGTGCTTGGAGCAGGCTTTGGGACCTGCTGCATATGGGGCTTGGGGGGACGTGAAAGCACTCCCTGCTTTCGGGCTGTGCCACTCAGCTCGAAGGTGGTTCTCTCCTACCTCTGCTGCCCCCCACGCTCCCTTGCTCCCTCCCAGGCAGACCACCGGCCTCGGCCCCAGGGACAGGCCTTGATGCAGAGTGGGAATTGGAGCCGGGCAGCAACAGCTGGGCCCACTGGTGCATCCCCCGCCAGGGCCCCCGCCTCCGTTCCCAGGCCCCCGAACCAGCCCGTTCCCAGGCTGCACCCTACCCCCGAAAACACGCTGCCTGGGATGTGGGCAGAGGAGGCTTCGAGGGGACCACCGGCTGGGAGGTCTCGCCTGTCCCCTGGCTACTGGGACGCAGGACCAGCCACCCGCAGGCCCTCAGGAGGCCCCACCTCCATCCCTCGAGCTTGTGTTTGTAGGCACTCCCCCTGCAGGAATACACACTCCAGAGTCGGGGCCTGGGAACTCAGCAGCGCTCGCAATCTCTGTCCATCGAGGACCATGTCGTGGGGTGAGAACCCAGCAGTTCTCGGAGCAGTTTCACACGGATCTGTCTGTGTAGAATCGTGTCATGTGGGAGCTGCTGTCCCTTCTCGGCAGCACACATGGGCTCTCTGCTTGCTTCCCTGGGAGCAGGTACCTACACCCCGCTGGCACACAGTTGGGGGTGCCAACTTCTTTCTGTGACCAGCGAGGCTGTGCTGAGGCCTAGAGTGCCTGTGTAGCTGCCTGATGCCCTTCAGAGAGACCTGGGTGGGTCTCTCCCCACCCACTCCCATCCCAGGATTCTGGGATGTCTGACCATCCGGCTGCCTATGCCGAGAGCCCCCGACACCCTGTGCTGTGGTGAATCTCCCATTTTACACGTGGGGAAACCAAGGCCGCGGCAGAGCCCTGTGAAGTGGCAGGGGCATTCTGTGGCTCAATAGCCAGGGCTGCCAAGTGACACGGAGACATGGGGGAGGGGCACGGATGGATGCCTAAGACCCCCACTGTCTGGGCCGACCCCTTCGTGTCTGGGGCCGCGGAAGGCAGGGCTGGAGTGGTTCCCTCAACCAGGAGGAACCAGGCGCTGTGTCCCGAGGATCTGTGATCGCTGGAGCCCCTGAAACCCGAGCCAGCGGCTGGCCCTGGGAATGGGCGTCTGACCCCGCTGCGGCCTCTGGGATCCCAGAGAAAATCCTCAAGGCCGAGTTAATACCACGACCAATTTTTATTTCAACAAAGTTAATTCTCAACAATGTGATACTAAGGGAGAGGGATTTTCCTGCTTTGGGGGTGGGAGTGGGGGTCCTGACATGGCGCCGCCCCTCCCCCTACAGCTGTCCTCACCACAGGGCAGGGACTGGGCCTAGAGGGTGCAGCGGGGCACGGAGCAGTGCCCCATGCCCCCATGGAGGGCTGCCTCCCTAGGCCCCGCCTGAATGCCCTCCCCCAACTTTCACACAAGCCCCTCCCTGACCCTGAGATGGGCCAGAGGACCTCTAACCAGCCCCACCTCTCCTCATCTCCTCTCTGACGGTCAGGTCTGACTCTGTCTGTGACCTGAGCAGGTTGATTGGGAAGGTGTGCTAAGGAATGCATGAACTCCAGTCCCTCGTGGACCCCTGACCACACCCTGTGGTAGCCGGCCCGCCAGGATTCAGACCATGGCTCTGTGGGCAGGAGCGGGGGCCCAGTGGCACAGAGCAACCTTCCAGGCACCTCTGCCCACCCGGGGAGCCCTAAGGGAGTAGGAGGGGAGACTGGAGGAGGAGGGACGCTAGGGCTTGACCTCCCTGACCTCACAGCTGAGCCCACGGCCGGACTCGGAAGCCACTCCTCCTGCCGGATAATCGATGGTCGGGGGGTCCCAAGCCCTGTCAGAAATTCCTTCTGACAATGACCACATGGGCTATCTCACAGGGCTAGGCCCCTGCCCTGGCCGCCCGGCCACCTCTCTCTGTCCTGGCCCACTCCATTACCTTAGCCTCAGCGCCTCCAGCCTTGGGCGAGCGCTCACTCTTCCGCACTGGACAGAGGGAATTTGGGGCCCAGGCTGGGTATGCCCCCATCCCTGCTGGGCCTGTGCCCTCCCACCCCCTGTAAACCCCAGCACTGCCCAGGGCCTGCCACCCCAGTGCTGCAGGGGTGTCTCCCATGGGCACAGTCAGGGGAGCCCGCAATAGGAGGACAGACGGGTGCAGGGGAGCGACGTTTCCAGCAAGGAGACCAGAGTGTGCACAGGTTGAGGGGTTCCTCACTCTGAGGGCACTGCTAGAGGGCAGGGGTGAGGCCCAAGGGCACCGCCGACAGGCCAAAGTCAAACCAGATGGGCTGAGGGCCCTGGGGGGCAGGCGGGCCATTCGTCACCGTTATCTGCCTCGCCGCCGAAATCACAAACACATTTTTAAGTGAAGGACTGGCTGCCACTGGCCTGCGGGCCCTGATGCCGCCCAGCTGTGGCCATACTGGGGGCGGGGGTGGTGTCAGAGGGAGGGTGCCTGCTGCCTCTGGACCCACACCCTCCAGGCTGTGTACTGGGGCTGCCTGGAGGGACAGAGGGGCTCCAGGTAGGAGATGCACCTTCCGCATGGGGCTGGTGGCTCAGTGGTCATTCCATAGGATGGGGCTGGGGGCAGAGACCCAGGAGAGAGACGAAGACAGAATAGGGGCAGTGATAAAGAGAGACAGAGATGGGTGCAGTGGGCCCGGTATTCATCAGAGATCCTCCCAGTGTGTGCAGCACCGGCCATCCAAGCTGCGCGGCATGGCCCTGTCTCCCTGTGGCTGTGGCTGGCCCGTGTGATGTGGGCAGGGCCACGGGAGGCTCAGGGTGGACTGTGGCTCCCCGTCTCTTGGGTGCAGGTGAGGGTGGGGCCGGTGGTCCATGTGGCCATTGCTCTGGGAGCCGAATGCAGGTCCTGCCCGGCACCCGGCAGCCCCCTCGGCGCGGCACCCTGGACCCCTGGGCAGGCCCTCAGGGGTGGGGGGCGCCGGGAGAAATGGCCTGTGACGGGGTGGGCGTCCAGGGCGGGAAAGCAAACAGTGTCAGCGGCTAATGAGCGGGAACCGGGCCTGGGGCCGAGGGCCAGGGAGGGGCATGGCCATCGCTCATCCTGACAGCGGGCGGTGCGGGGGGGCGGGAGCTGAGACGGGAGGGAGCTTGAGAGCCGACAGAGGGTCCTCTGGAGACCCGACCCTGCACACAGACAGACCGATGGACAGAGGGGAGGCAGCCAGGTCCAGCCCCCAGTCGTGGCCCTGATGGGACCAGCTTGCCAACTTGTTCCATCCGCTCCCTGTTGAGCCTTCAGCTGGAGGCCCCACCTCCAGATTTTGCAGGACAAAGAAGGCTCCAGAGGGAGGGGTGTGCCTTGGACCCCCCTTAGTGCATACTAGGGAGTAGGAATCTGGTATCTTGAGGCCCTCTTATCCCACCCATGTGGCCTGGGACCTCTGGTCTCCCTGGGCCTCAGTTTCCCCATCTTTACAAGGCAGAGGAGGGCAGGTGAGCTCTGGGAGGCTCTCTGCTCGGATTCAACATCATCTGCGCTCCTGCTCCCTGTGTGCAGCCCCAGCTGCTCTTGAGGCCCCCACCCTTTCCGACAGTCCTCCCCAAATCTGGATGCTCCCAGCAGGCCCAGTGGCAGTGGGTGGCTGACTCAGCACCTGAGGGGAGCCGCCCCCACACCTGCTCTCCTGGGGCATGGAAGCTGTCCCCTCTTTCACAGGTGGGAAGATGAGGAGGAGACTGGAAGGGGGCATGGAGGTGGGACATTGGGCTGGGCTCTGGACCTCCATGCCCCTGGCAGGTGGGCAACTCCTGTGCCCCCAGCCCTCACCCAGGCAGAGTGGCCTCGCCTCTCATTGCCCTGAGCACCCTGAAGTTGCAGGGTTTCTGAGCAAGATGAGACCTTGGGAGCACTCCTGAGCCCCTCCTGGCCCAGCCTCTCCCTCCATGGCCCCCCAACAGCCCAGTGGAGTGGCCTGGAGGTTCCTGCCTGAGAGGTATTCAGGCCCCTGTCCTGCCTCAGCCAGGAAGGGGGTGCAACCATAAATTCACACCGCCAGCCGCCTGCGGGATAAATGTGTCATCGACTGCACAATTTACGAGCACACCCCTGGCCCGAAAGGCAGAGAAAATAAGCCTCTGTGTACACATGGTGCAGCAGGCAGGGCCAAGCTGCCACGAAGGGCACACGGCAGGGGAGGCGGGGTAAGAGGTGTGAGGACACACTCATGGGGGCATGAGACACAGACAGTGAGGTGGGACTGCACATCTCCGGCACATCCGCACACTCACACACACAGTGGTGGGACTGGCACACTTAGAAGGTGTCCTGGCATGCCTGGGGCCACTGCAGGCTTGCCACCCAGAAGCTGAGTGGTTAGCCTTGAGGGTGACCCACTGTGGGGCTGTGATGTCTCCCAGGGAAGGAGGCCTTCCGGACCTGCATGGCAGGCTCTCATCCGCCCCAGAAGGCCCAGGAGGACACTGGTGGGAGGGGCCCTAGGGCCACTGCATGGGGAGTCAGAGGCATAGCTGGCACTGCATGACACAGGGGGTAGCATTGGGAAATGGGGCACACGGGAACAAGGGCTGGGGCAGGTGACGCCTTGGCTGTCCTTGGGGTCCCCCCGCTCCGAGGCTTGACTGGCCTTGTCCCGGAGGCCAGGGGACACAGACGGCCACTGAGCACACCCAGACGCCAGTGGTAAGGGAGCAAGACCATGCAGCCGAACCCTCACAGGCCTGCCGTCACACCTGTGCACTGCCAACCCCCGGGGCAGTTCCAGGTTTGTGGCTCCACTGGTGTCAACAAAACCCCAGCCCCAGTCCAGGTACAGCAGCCCACGCCGGAGAACACTGGGAGGACTGCAGGAGGATTCCGGGAGCACTCAGGGAGGATGTGAGGAGGATCCAGGAAGGACTGGGAGGACTCCAGGAGACAACCTGGGGAGGATTCAGGGAGGATTTGGGATGATTCAGGGAGGGCTCTGGGAGGATTTCGGAAGGACCCAGGGGGACTTACAACAGCAGCACTGTCTAGCTAGGACTTGGGAGGTCGGTGGAGTCTTCCGGTTGGCCTTAGCAGGGAACATCCTTCTGCCTGTGATCTGGGGATGCTCTCCGTGCTCCAGCTGGTCCTCCTGCTTGCCACAAGAGACTCAAGAGTGTGGCCCTCTGGGACGAGTCCTGTTAGCAGTGGCTCCTTGGCTCACAGAGAAGGGGCTGACTGATGTCCCAGAGACATCCATGGCAGCACACATCCCTGGCACCCCTAGGGAGAAAAGGCCCCATCACTGACCCCTAGACTACACACCCTGAGTAGGCACCTGTCAGAGACCTGCTGAGCTGGAATCCCCGAGCAGGCACCCAGAGCAGGACTCTCCAGGCTCAGAACCCCAGACCAGGGACTCACAGACCAGAGTTCCATAGACCAGGGATTCCCATACCAGAGAGTCCCATGCCAAGGACCCCTGCCAAGGACCCCAGGGCAGGGGGGCACCCAAGTGAGGCATTTAGTGCCAGGAGAGGCCCTGGGCTCCCACTAACAGATCTGTCCCCACTTTCCCCACAAAGAAAGTCAATGGTCTCCCGCTCTTCTCGGCATGGATGCCTGAAACCTGCTTGGTCTAAGAGTAGCCAGGTCCCTGGCCTCACGTATCACTCTGGGCGCTGGTGCCTTCCTGACCCTGGCCCCCAGGATACCCTCCTGGAGGAAGCCAGCGCAGTCCGTGCCAAGCGAGCACCTTAAGTGGGCAAAAAGGGCAAAGGGCGGGCATGCTGGGACAAGCGGCTGTCAGGGGATCCCGCCCTCTCCGGCCCTGCTCAGACAGCGGCCCCTTCCTCGGCATCTACAAAGACTGGCTGGAACTCTTCTAGAGCACCTTTAAATAAACAAAGCATAGAGAAAAGCAACCCCCCGACAAATGTAAATCACATCAAAATAGATTTTGAAGCAGACACCCGGGCAGAGCTCAGCCCTGGATCTGCCCATAGGCATCTCCTTGAAGCCCCACCCCAGCCTGGGCTGCCCTGAGAGGCAGGTACAGCTGCCACATGGGGCAGGGCAGAAGCCTTGGTCTGCACTGCGGGCTGATGCTGCCCCAGGACCCTCACCCCTGGCTCACCCCTAGGCTGAGGCTTTCCTCCCAGAAGTGGGCACCCTAATTCTGTCAACATGGCCCAGCCAAAAGAGGAGGCTGTCATGGGGACCTGCTGGTGCCCTGGGGTCTGTGCCCCCACATCCCAGGAGTCTATCAGGTAAAGTTCAACGCTTCCCTTCCAGATCCTCCCATATCTGAGGGTTCCTGTACCCCATCAGGAGTGCAGTGACGTTGTGGGGCTGGCTTCAAGGTCCTATGTGGCCGGGACAAAGAGAGTGGAGAGAGTCGCACCTAGGCAGCCGGGGGAGGGCAGGGTAGGCTGGCCCCTGTGGTTGAATGAGGCCTCGCCTCCCGGCCCTTTGCAAATCTGCTAGGCCTGAAGTCCCTCAATTTGTCAGACATGCTTAAACACAGCTAGGTAAACCTCAAAGGACTTCGTACTAGGGGGAATCCCAGTGCAGGGAGGAGGGAGCTGTTCCCCTCAGGAGGGATGGAAGAGGAGTGAGGTGTCTCTGTTAGGTGGGGGTCTGGGGCCAAGGGATCTGTAGCCTGCAGCCCTTGATCCCGGTGGCCGGTGGGTTCCAGACAGGACTGCACGCTGGTGAATGATTGACGATGGGAGATGTGCTCCCCTGACACCCCAGCACCCTACTCTCCTCTTGCTCTTCTCCCCGGAACATTCTGGAAAAGCCAGACCCTCCTACAGGCTGAGCCAGGCACACCTCCAGCTGCCCCGAGCCCTCGCCTGAGACACTGCTAGTGCTGGACTCAAGAGTTTGCTCTGAGGATGAAGGTGACAGTCCAGGGGACAAAGCCCAGGCCAGCCCAAGGACAGTCAGTGCCAGGCACAGACTTCCAACATCTCCGAAGGTCTTTCTAGGCAAGGAACAGCCCCCATTCCCAACCCCATGGCTCTTTGAGACAAGCTGGGGTGACATCACGGTGGACATTGGTGTTTCCTTTTGTATAATGCCTTTATGCCCACCACGGGGACCCTGGGGGCTGTCTGCAGGATGGACCCTGGAGAGGGGTTGCTGAGGCCGGCCCAGCTGGAACGAGCGCTGAGGACACCCCACAGTTCCAGGGAGCACTCCCCCAGGCCCTCTCAAGCCTCTCCCACTGGGTACTGACTTTGCACCTGCCCTGTGTATATTCGGGGGCGGGGTGCACTCACCTGTAGGGGCCCACCTGGCCCATCTCTCACCACCTTTTGTCCAGCTGGCCCTCAGCACCCTGGGGGGGTGGGTGGCAGGAAGAGAGGATGGAAGGAGGCACTTCCCCTGGGCAGAGAAGATCCCCAGGACGGCTTCACTGGGTAGCACATGCTGACTCCCAGTTCCTGAGGGTCCAACAACAGGGGGTCTCCTGATGAGGACACAGAGTCACTCCCAACAGACGTTTCCTGTCTGAGAGAAAGTGAGGATGTGAGTGTGTACCTCCGGTGTAGACAGTGCTGTCACTTCTGTGCTGGGGGTGGGGACACTGGGGTTCGCCTCAGGGCTGTTTATTTTTATTTGTTTTTTGAGACAGAATTTAGCTCTGTCACCCAGGCTGGCATGCAGTGGCGTGATCTGGGCTCACTGCAACCTCTGCCTCCTGAGCTCAAGCCGGCCTCTCCCTGCAGCCTCCTGAGTAGCTGGGATTACAGGTGCCCACCACCCCGCCTGGATAATTTTTGTATTTTCAGTAGAGACAGGGTTTCACCATGATGGCCAGGCTGGTCTCGAACTCCTGGCCTCAAGTGATCTGCCCGCCTTGGCTTCAGGGCTGTTTAAAGAGGGACAGACACAACCAAGGCCAGGCGCAGTCCCCAGGACCAGTGACCCTGAAGCCCCTCCTTCGGCCTGGGGTGGGCAGTGCTTTGAGAGCCCC
>CAUYLG010057128.1:0-46643 GCA_963573385.1 Cacajao melanocephalus
TCCTGGCCAACATGGTGAAACCCCGTCTCTGCTGAAAATACAAAAATTAGCTGGGCATGGTGGCGTGCGCCTGTAGTCCCAGCTACTCGGGAGGCTGAGGCAGGAGAATTGCTTGAACCCAGGAGGCAGAGGTTGCAGTGAGCCGAGATCTTGTCACTACATTCCAGCCTGGGCAACAGAGCAAGACTCCATCTCAAAAAAAAAAAAAAGTAAAAATTGAGACAGGGTCTTACTCTGTTGCCCAGGCTGGAGTGCAGTGGCACCATCTCAGCTCATTGCAACTACTGCCTCTTGGGCTCAGGTGATTCTCCCACCTCAGCCTCCCAAGTAGCTGGGACCACAGGCAAGTGCCACTACGCCCAGCTAATTTTTGTATTTTTAATTTTTTTTTTGTGGAGGTGGGGTTTCCACCTTGACCTCCCAAAGTGCTGGAATTACAGGTGTAGGCCCATCACACCCAGCTGGATATCTCATTTATTTGTTGTTGGTTTTTTGTTTTGAAAGGGAGTCTTACTCTGTCACCCAGGCTGGAGTGCAGTGGCGCGATCTTGGCTCACTGCAACCTTCACCTCCCAGGTTCAAGTGATTCTCCTGCCTCAGCCTCCTGAGTAGCTGGAACTACAGGCACCTGCCACCATGCCCGGCTAATTTTTGTATATTTAGATAATAGAGATGCGGTTTTGCCATATTGGCCAGGCTGGTCTCGAACTCCTGACCACAAGTGATCCTCCCGCCTTGGCCTCGAAAAGTGCTGAGATGACAGCTGTGAGTCAACACGCTCGGCTGGATACCTCATTTTAAAAATTTGGTTTTACTTACCCTCCATTCTCCATTATTCCCTCCTGTAGCCAACATTAATGAGTTGGTATATATCCTTTTAGAATTTTCTCCATGCTCATATTTTAAACATGGACCGATAAATATATATACCTATCCATACACACACACATATGGAGCCTTTGTTTTTGCTAAAATGTGATTGTTTTATATACTATTCTCTTACAACTAGCCTTTTTTTTTCACCAGAGCATCATGGAAATCACACTAAGTCAACGGTACAGATCATTCTTCTGAATTGCTGCATGACAGTCTATGTGATAGTGAGGTTAGTCTAATCTTTTGCCTTCTCTGGGCCGCACTGGAAGAATTGTCTTGGCTAGGCAAGGTGGCCCATGCCTGTAATCTCAGCACTTTGGAAGGCTGTGGTGGATGGATCACCTGAGATCAGTAGTTCGAGACCAGCCAGGCCAACATGGCGAAACCCTGTCTCTACTAAACACACAAAAATTAGCCAAGTGTGGTGGTGTACGCCTGTAATCCCAGCTACTCAGGAGGCGAGGCATGAGAATCACTTGAACCTGGGAGGCACAGGTTGCAGTGAGCCGAGATCACACCACTGCACTCCAGCCTGGGCTACAGGCTGGGCTACCTGTCTCAAAAAAAAAAAAAAAGAATTGTCTGGGGCACATATAAACACATAACATACACTAACACTAATGATAGCTAATGAGCTAAAAAAAATCACAAAAAAATTCATAATGTTTATTATTATTATTATTTTATTTTTATTTTTTTTAAAGATGGGATTTTACCATGCTGGTCAGGCTGGTCTTGAACTCCAGACCTCAGGTGATCCACCCACCTTGGCCTCCAAAGTGCTTGGATTACAGGCGTGAGCCACCACGCCCGGCCCAAAATTTCATAATGTTTTAAGAAAGTTTACAAATTTGTGTTGGGCTACATTCAAAGCTGTACCACTGTGGGCTAGACAGGCTTGGTCTGTTATGTGGCTGTGGTACAGCTTACTTAGCCAACTGCTTCTATATAGACAGGCATCCACATTGTTTCTCATTTTCCCACTACAAACAGGCTGCAGTAAACATCCTTGAGGAGCTTGCCCTCAGTAGCTTCTAGCTTTTTGTTAAGCTTAAGTCAGAATTGCTGTCTACAAGGATGTTGGGAGCAGAAGTGTAGGTGGGGGTGGAAGGATCAGACCCCAAGGAAGATTCCAGTAGAGACCGGGCTGCTGCCCACACTTACTTGTGCTATATCAAGCAGGAAGAGCTGCAGGTAAAAGGCTGTGGCGCTGGAGGCTATCTGGTTGGGGACCCCACCAATGCCATAGCACACCTTCGTACAGAATGAGAGGCGACCGGCTCTGCTGTCCTGGAGGAGACACAGGAACTAAGCTCTTGCCCCAACAGACACCAAACAGGTCCCCACACCCCATGACTTCAGTAAGCATCCTGCATCCTTGTGATGCCTTCAGGGCTTTTCCAGCAACCTCTTGGCCCCATTTTGCCCCCAGATCATTCTAAGAGGAAGTGAGACGGAAGAGAAAAAGATCCTAAACCATGACATCTAAACATTTCCAGGGGGAAGTTCTGCCGGACATCTTTCCCTGGGCTTCCTGCTGAGTCAGCACGGCCGTGTAAGCTGCAGGTCAGGAGACCTGGGTTGAGCCTGCCGTTGTCACCTATCCCTCTAAGTGACCTTGAATAAATCACTTTCTCTCCTCCAAGCCTGTTTTCCTCATCTGTCAAATGCAACATCCCTGCCAATTTCACAAGGTTGTTTCCATGAGTAAATGAGGTGGTAGCAGTAGCTCATTTACCCATCACCTGACTACTCACAGCCCTCCAGGGATGCCTGGTAGGCATCTCAGTTTAGCATGGTCAACATACAACTCCGGATGGCCATTAGGAACTGTCTAATCCAGCTCTCTGCCAGTCCCCTCAGTGGCTCAGGCCACAAACTTAAGAGGCATCTTTGATTCTTCTTTCCAGTTTTTGTCTATCAGTGAGTGCCTCCTAAGTGGCTTCTCTGTGTCTGCCCTTGCTCCCTATAATCCATGCCACCCAGCAGCCAGTGCTCTTGTAATAACATAAGTCGGATCCCAGCCAGGCGTAGTGGCTCACCCCTGTAAACCCAGCACTTTGGGAGGCTGACGTGGGTGGATCGCTTGAGCCCAGTTCAAGACCAGCCTGGCCAACATGGCGAAAGCCCATCTCTACTAAAACACAAAAATTAGCTGGGCATGTGGTGTGCCTGAAATCCCAGCTACTTGGAAGGCTGAGGCAAGGGAATCACTTGAACCCGGGAGGTGGAGATTGCAGTGAGCCAATATTGCACCACTGCCCTGCAGCCTGGGCAATGGAGACTCGGGCTCAAAAAAATTAAATAAATAAATAAATAAACAAATAAATAAATAAATCAGATCCCGTCTCCTCTCTGATTAAAATCCTCCAGTGAGTTGCCATTGCAGTTTTTTTTCCCCAGATACACAGTATTTAGTATGCCATTGCATACTATTGCAGTTTGAACTCCAAATGCCATTGCAGTTTGAACTCCAAGTCCTGATCATGACTAAGGAGCCCACCCAGTCGGCCCCCCGCCCACCTTACCTCAAACAGCTCTCCTTCAGCCACAGCCTCCTATTCCTCAAAATCATTAAGTCTGTTGCTGCCCCAGGGCCTTTGCAATTCCCATGACTTCTGCCTGGAAGGTGACTCCTATTCTGGTTGGTCACCAGCTTAAATGTCACCTCCTCCAAGAGGCATTCCCTAGCTACTCACCTCTCTCAGTTGTACTTACCTGCTATATTCTCACTTAGCTCCTGCCTCTCCCTATAGGAATGTAAGCTCTCTGAGAGCATGAACTCTACCTTTTATTTATCATGGTGTTTCCAGTACCTAGAACAAAGCTTGGTATACAGTAGATGCTCAATATATGTCAGTTGACGCAAACAGTGGCCATGAAGACCCTGTGTAAAGGGCTGTTTCTCTGGAAGAAGCTGGGTACCTTTTCTCATCCTTTGCTGGGGGGCTGCGGGCAGTGGAGATGACATGGCTTCACCCATTTCCACATCTCACAGGACACCCCAGCAGACCGTTATGAAGGGAAGGGCTCCCCAGATACGGGTTTATCACACTTTGCACACTCTTCCTACCCACAGGACAAAACCACACTGGGGACAGGATGATTCTTTTCTGACATGTGTGTGAACCTCATTTCAGCTTCCAGGAAACTTTAAGAACAGGCAGAATTCAACGTGATAGTGCTCTTCTCCCCCTAATGGAGACCCTCTCCCCCTAATGTATCCCCAACAAGGGCCTAGCAAGTTTTTAGAACTTTAGAAAGAACTTCCAAGTGAAGGCAGGAATATTATCCAGTCTTGCCATCTTGAGGATGACAGTTTTACCGAAAGTCATAAAAGGCCCGCACAGCTGTACAGTGAGAATCTTGGGTTCAAATTCTCTCTGCTATCTCTAGCTGCGTGACCCAGAGCAGGGCCCCTGCCTTCTGCGCTTTGGTCTCCTTGGAGTGACCAGGGATCCCACCCCTCCCAGGATTGTATGAGGATTCCACAGCGGCGCTTCCCTGGCAATGCGAATTTTTCCCTGTTGCTGTTAATCTGCCCTGAATTTCTAAATTTCCCAGGAAGTGAGAGACCCCAGAGAGCCTCCTCATCTCACCTCGCTTTCTTTCTTGTGGGACGTAATCCTGTGCTCCGAGGTGCCCGGCAGGACGCCCTGAACCAGGCTGGGGGCTGAGGTGGTCAGGGGAGGCTGCAGAACGCGCTGGGCACGAGCAGGGAGCGGGCGCATTCAGTGAGACCCAGGAAGCCCCAGACCCCTCGCCCGGTCCCGCGCAGCCCGGCTGGCCAGCATGACCCGGCCGCATCAGCGAGGGACAAGGGGGGCCGACGACCTCGCTGCTCCCACCTGCCCTCCGCCCTCCCTGTGGGAGCCCACGGCCAGGACTTCCCAGGGGCAGCTTCCAAGGGGAGCCTGGTGCCTGAGCGAGGCCAGGGTCTGGGAGGGAGGCCGAGGACACAGCAGCTGCCTGAAGTCTGGAAGGAGGCAGCCTCCCCAAGCGTGGTTGAAAGCTGCCCTGGACTCGGGGACCCCGGGAGGACCTCCGGTGGAGCGAACAATACCCCTAAGCTGGGAATCAGGACAGCAGAGACCACGCATCCCCAAGTTACTTCCTTGGCTGGGGCTCGCCTGCTTGTCCTAGCCTCTTGCGGGCGCTGGCACGTCCCCAGCCTCTGCGCTCCCAGCCGTGGAACCCCGCGAGGGCAGCCCCTGAGCCGGCAGGTTTGGACCGAGCCCCGCCAGGCTGTCCCCAGTTGGAAAAGGGGCTTCGAGTTGATGCCCTCGAGCTCCCCGGGGACGCAGCCCCTTCCCGCTCCGCGCGGAGCCCTGCGTCCCCACCCCTGCCGCCCAGCTCACCTCTCGCCCTCGCTTGCTGCTCCCCAGGCCGGGCTCCGGGGCGTGCAGTTGCGGCTGTGGGGGTCCTTCGGCGGCCGATGCAGGGGGCGCCGCCATCGCCACCGCAGCGCCGCCCGCGGCCGTTGCCCTCGGAGTTATCGCCCTCGGGAGGTGGGGCTCCGGGCAACGGCCGCAGCGCGCAGAGTGAGTAGCCAACGGCAACGCGGGGGAAATGCAGAGACCGCGAGGGGCACTGTTTCTTTAGCTTCCACAAAGGGAAAAAGCGAAGAGCCAAAATGCGCGGCCGGAAAGGCCCGCCAGGCCATCAGGACAGTTCTCCCTGGGGTAGATCCCGGAGGGGCGTGAGCGCCCGCAGACGGCAGCCCTGCGCGCTAAAGGTCTCCGCCAGACCCCTGGGGTGACCTCGGACAAGAAGCAGCTCACTGCAAAACGAAGCAAGAGTCCTGCTTGTTCAGGCTGGACAGGCATGCCACCAGCTACACAGGACACCCAACGCCTGAAATACACGTTGTCTAGTCTCCTATATAGATCACGGGGATGGCCAGTAACTAAGTTCTGGCGGCGAATGAAAGCAGGGTGGCATAGGCAATATTCCAGAAAAGTCCTTAGAAGGGAAGAGGTGACAACAGGTAGCTAGTCAGATGCAAACAGGGCAGGAGAGGGCCACGCTTCCAACCAGGAACATCAGGCAACCATCAGACGACCATAAGGTGGTCGTTATGCTCCAAAATAATAATTGAAATAATTGAAAGGCAGCCTCCCAGTAGATAGAGAAAACCTGAAACTGCTGATCAGCTTCTAGATAAGATCTCAGGAGTTGGGCAAGTGGGTTCACGCATATACACTACGAGGCCAATTGCGGAGTTCAACTGGCATATGACCTCGCAAGGGCATTGGAATGGTAAGGGAAGAATGCCTCCGGTGACATGGGCACAACTCCAGTAAACATAGTGGGCATGCTTCCCACCCAAATGCTGGCAGGCCACTGCCCATTCGGACAGGCCCCCAAAGGAACAATCAGGGGAGAAAGGGATGCAAGACCCCAGAAGTATGGCAATGTATAAGACCCCAGATCAAAAGGTCAAAATATGCACTTGTCTTTCAGGTCACCAACTTGGCCCTCTTCCAAGTATACTTTCCTTCCTTTCATTTCTGCTGTAGAGCTTTTTAATAAACTTTTACTCCTGCTCTAAAACTTGCCTCAGTCTCTCTTTATGCCTTATGCCCCTCAGTGGAATTCTTTCTTCTGAGGAGGTAAGAATTGAGATTGCTGCAACCTGTATAGATTTGCCCTTGCTAACATATTTTGGTGACATGTGACTCAGATGCCTTCTGCCAGTAACAGGGGCACACGTTAACTGAAAATGCATCATAGACCTAGAATATAAAACTCTTATGAAAAAACAGGAGGTGGCTCATACCTGTAATCCCAGCTACTCTGGAGGCTGAGGCAGGAGAATCACTTGAACCTGGGAGGTGGAGGTTGCAGTGAGCGCGCCACTGCACTCCAGCCTGGGTGACAGAAGAAGACTCCGTCTCAAAAAAACACACAACAAAAACAAAAACCAACCAAACCAAAAAAAAAACAGGAACAACTCTTCATCATATTGGGCCAGGCAACTGTTTTTTAGGATGCCAAAAGCACAAGCTGGATAAACTACAAAAGTTTTCAAAATGAAAACCTTTGTGCTGTAAATGATTCCAACAAGTAGGTATAAAGACAACCCAAAGAATGGGAGAAAAGGGATTTGTATTGGAATCAACTTTCACAACTCAACAATTAAGACAATCCAATTTTAAAATGGGCAAAGAATTTGGATATTTCTCTAAAGATATACAAATGAACAGTAAGCACATGGAAATAAATATTGAAACTACAGTGAGATAGATACCAGTTCATATCCACAGGGTGGCTGTAATGAAAACGAGACAAAAACAAGTATTGGGGAGGATGTGGAGAAATCTGAACCCCTCTACACAGCTTGTGGGAATGGAAACTAGTGAGGGTCCTTTGGAAAAGTTTGGCAGTTTCTCAAAGTAAAATGTGTAATTACCATATGACCCACAATATCTTACAGAAAGGGAAACATGTTCACATAAAATCTTGAACATGAATGTTAATTAGCAGCATTCATACATATATATTCATTCATTTATATTCATATATATGTATATGAATACATAAATGAATATATACATTCATGTATATATTCATATATTCATTTATAAAATTCATACATATGAATGTATATGAATACATATGAATATATGTATATATGAATGCCGTTAATGAACATTCGTGTTCAAGATTTTATGTGAACATGTTTTCATTTCTGTAGGGTATACGCCAAAAAGAGGACACAACCCAATGTCCATCAGCTTATGAATGGGTAAATATGTGGTATATCCATATAGTGGACTACTATTGGGCAGGAAAAAGGAATGAAGGACCAATCCATGCTACAACACAGATGAACCTTGATGACAGTATGCTAAGTAAAAGAAGCCAGCCACAAAAGACTACATATTGTATGATTCAATTTATGTCAAATGTCTAGAATAGGCAAATACAGAGAGACAGAATGCACATTTGTTGTTGCCTGGGACTGGGCTAGGGAGTGACTGCTAATGGGTATGGGGTTTCTTTTAGAATAGATGAAATTTTTCTAAAATTAAATTGTGATGGTTGCACAGCCCTACAAATACACTAAAAACCATTGAATTGTATAGTTTATTTTTATTTATTTTTTTGAGACAGAGTTCTTGCTCTGTTGCCCAGGCTGGAGTGCAATGGCACAATCTCAGCTTACTGCAACCTGCACTTCCTGGGTTCAAGTGATTCTCCTGCCTTAGCCTCCCGGGTAGCTGGGATTACAGGCATGCGCCACCATGTCCAGCTAATTTTTGTATTTTCAGTAGAGATGGGCTTTCACCATGTTGGCCAGGCTGGTCTTGAACTCCTCACCCTCAGGTGATCCACCTCGGCATCTCACAGTGCTGGGATTACAGGCATGAGCCATCAGCCTAGCCTGAATTGTATACTTTAAATGGGTGAATTGCACAGCATGTGAATTATATCTCAATAAAGCCGTTTACATTTAAAAGGGAAGGAATCTGCTCCTTCCTACTGGCTGAAACACAAATGTGTCAGCTGGTGCTAGTGCAGTTACTTTGAGACCCCAAGTCTACAGACTGCTGAGATTGGCAGATCAACAGTACAGGAATCTGATGATTTTATGAGGTTGATCCTACCAGCCCTGAACTGTTTCTCTTTGGTCTTTTGCCTGGGAAATAAAATTTGACCTTTTAAGCGACTACTATTCTGGATTTTCTGTCATAGCTAAATCTAACCCTAAAGGATACACTACCCAGTTTAGAGCAAGTCATTCCAATGTCTTAATTCCTTAATCTACAAAATGGGTACATTTTTGTTTCCTTGATTGCAATAGAAGGATAGATTAGATAATGCATGTGCTATTTAATTCCTTAGCAATTAAAAACTAAAGCCAGAGTTTCTTTAGATAATCTACTTTTACAACTTTTTTTCCCTTTTTGTGGAGAATGGGATCTTGCTATGTTGCCCAGGCTGGTCTCAAACTCTTGGGCTTAAGCTATACTCCTGCCTCTGCCTCCCCAAGTGCTGGGATTACAGGTGTGAGCCACCATGCTCAGCTAAATAATCTACTTTCAAGTACATCCTATTTATATGCATTTTTAATAGGTTTGGAAACATTTCATTCTCAACACTTATACTTTGTTGTTTATAGTACTGCAATTTTAAGTTTGAAAGGCAGGAGGTAAAAACAATTTTAAAAGTTGAAAAATAACTTCTTTTGGACAGCAAAAAAATGTAATTATAATAAAAGGCATTTCTCTAACAGTTATTGTTCTATTTAAAGTGATGGTAAGGCCAGCGTGGTGGCTCACAACTGTAATCCCAGCACTTTGGGAGGTCAAGGCAGGTGGATCACCTGAGGTCAGGATTTTGAGACCAGCCTGGCCAACATGGTGAAACCTTGTCTCTATTAAAAATGCAAAAATTAGGCGTGCATGGTGGCAGGCACCTGTAATCCCAGCTCTTTGGAAGGCTGAGGCAGGAGAATGGCTTGAACCTGGGAGGTGGAGGTTGCAGTGAGCTGAGATCGTGCCACTGCACTCCAGCCTAGGGAACAAGTGGAAGACTTCATCTCAAAAAAATAAAATAAAGTGACGGTAAGTTCCTAATGTAATGTTTAATGCAAAAGACACGTAAATTAGATTTCAATAGATAAAGTAAGATTAAAATAACGAAGGCAGCTGCCTTTTAATTAAAACAAGACTAAATACACTAAAAAATATCTGAAAGGGTGCATACCAAAATGTTACTTACTAGTTATGTTTTTAATTTCTAATTTTTTTTAAACTTTTTTTTTTTTTCGAGATGGAGTCTTGTTCCGTCGCCCAGGCTGGAGTGCAGTGGCACAATCTCAGCTCAATACAACCTCCGCCTCCTGAGTTCAAGTAATTCGCCTGCCTCAGCCTCCTGAGTAGCTGGAATTACAGGCACACGCCACCACGACTGGCTAATTTTTGTATTTTTAGTAGAAACGGGGTTTCACCATGTTGGTCAGGCTGGTCTCGAACTCCTGACCTTGTGATCAGCCTGTCTCGGCTTTCCAAAGTGGTGGGATTACAGGCATGAGCCACTATGCTTGGCCTTTTTTTTTTTTTTTTACTTTTTAAAAGAGACAAGTTCTCCCTATGCTGTTCAAGCTGGAATGCAGTGACTAATCACAGGTGTAATACCACTCCTGATCAGCATTCATTCTGACTTGCTCCTTTTCCAATGGGCAACCTGGTGGTCCCCCATTCCAGGGAGATTACCAAATTGATGCCAAACTCAGTGCAGACATCCGACCGACCGGCAGAGCACACTACACCCCAGAACTCCTGGGCTTAAGCGATCCTCCTGCCTCAGTCTCCTGAGTAACTGGGACAACAGGCATGCATCACTAGGACTGGCAGTGGTTATCTTTGAAAGACAGAATAATAGGTGATTTAAAGATCATTTTAGCATACCTGCATATTATAATTTTCTGTAATGAATATGAATTATCTGTGCAAAATATATATTAAAACAAATGACAAAGAGCCAAATATTAGTCTACTGAATAAACCATTTCCATTTGAGGATTTAGTGCAATGAGCAATTTTTTCATTAAATGGTTTGTACTTAGGAAAAGATAGAACAAAGGAGTAAACCCTACTAAAGATTCTTCAGGACAGTTCAATTCATAACAGAAGGAATGGTTGAAAAATTAAACACACCATTGAATCAGTATTAAAAAAATCACATCTTTACATTTCTGAGTATTGAATGAAAGTAAATGTTGGTTAAAGCAAAGGCACCTAATAAACATTTGTTGATTATCAAACTAAATGACTATGCCAAACAAAATGACAAATGTATTTGCAAATAACTATTTTATAACAAGTGTAAATGATTTCACAAATCCTTTTAATGAACAGTATTTCATTCTAAACGGTTCTTCAACTGTTAGCAAAAGATTGCTCTCAAAATACTTTAAGGCACTGAAATAGATGCACACAACATTATCAACACACTGAAATGTCATGAAAAATTATACTGAGAGAAGTATATAAAATAAGATTTTTTTTAACAGAAAAAAATGCACAGTAATTAACCAATAAACCAGAATCTGTAACATTAGATATGTATTTGTTTTTTCTTTTTTTGAGATGGAGTCTTGCTCTGTCACAAGGCTAGAGTGCAGTGGCGCGATCTTGGTTCACTGCAACCTCCACCTCCACCTCCTGGGTTCAAGCTCCTGCCTCAGCCTCCTGAGTAGCTGGGACTATAGAAATGCACCACCACACCCAACTAATTTTTGCATTTTTAGTAGAGATGAGGTTTCATCATGTTGGCCAGGATGGTCTTGATCTCTTGACCTTGTGATCCGCCCGCCTTGACCTCCCAAAGTGCTGGGATTATAGGTGTGAGCCACTGTGCCTGGCCTAGATATGTAGTTCTATATATCAGCCCTAACAATTATTTTCAAGAAACTGAAGACAGTTTTGAAACAATTGCTTACGTCAAATTGTATTCCATATCTAAGATGCTTATTTTCAAGTTTTCCTTCCCTTAGCAAATTCAGTTTGTTTTCCAGAGTCAACCTCTTTTGATAATTCTACACATTTAACTAACAACTTTACAACTTTTAAATTTTCAGGTAAAAAGCTTTACTGGATGATTCTTATTGTAGCAAACCTTTGAGAATATTATTCACATTAATGAATATTTCACAGTTACAATAATGAAGGTTATTGCTGATGACAGGTCTTTCTCCGTAGGACCCTTACTGGGGTGTATTTGACAGGTACATACAATAGAACCTCCTGTGTATCTTCTGGTTAAATAATTATAAACCGGAAAATCTACCAAAGAGGATTTCTATACGTACACAAGAAACATTCTCAATAAGAGACCCCTATATGGAGAATCATATGTTGACCATAATTATGCAAATAAAAATACTACATGATAGGCCTATATGAAACATTTTCTTAGATTCCTGAACATGTATTGACAATCATCCTGTTATTTTCTTTATCAGAAAGATAAGTTCATTGATTTTACCACTGCCTCATTTTTTTTTTTTGGTAAGAATTAACATTATTTTTGTTTCACTACAGAGAGGCTCTAACATGGCTGTGTAAACACTACCAACAATAAATATTTATTGTCTATTATGTACCTGTTCATTTCTAAGAGTAAAGGACAAAAGGAAAAGGCTCTCCTTTGTCCTCCCTCTCTTCCTAATAAAAACACAAGACCTCTGCCCCATGGAAGGCTGGGAGCTAGGAAAAGCAGGATTCTTACAATATCTAATCAGAAGATAGATTTTATGTCAGGTTATCTAGTTACATAGATATTTCCCTGTTGTTATTCCCAAGTCTTTAGTAAAAACCTTAATTAAATGTTCCAGCCTTGTCTTGGCTGTGCTACAGGTGATAAAGCACAGGTTTATGTCATGATTGGTTCAGCGATAAAAAGGAACAGACTCTTTCCAAGAGCAAACTGGGTGACAAGGATAAACTTAGTGGTCTAGCAAACCGGTTTCAGTGGAGTCTTCCTCTGTCCATGGTGAAAGCATGCAGGTTTTATTTTCTTAGGGTAGTTGTTTAGCACAGGATTTCCTGCAGAATGGTACTTCTACCACATACTTGAGAATCACTTGAGATTAAAAATGCAGGGATCTGAGACCCATCCCAGATACAATGCATCAGAATCTTTGTGGTAGGTGGCAGAAATAGGCATTTTTGAAAAGCTGACCAAATGATTCTTAAACTAAGGCTTGAGAATCATTGTGAATCATCACTCTATATAGACTGGCTCTTAAAGTGTGCCTGAGGGATCCCTAGACATTCCCGAGACCCATTCAGGGAGCTGTGAAGTCAAAACATTTTTCATAATCATACTAAAATGTTATTTGCTTCTTTTTCATTCTCTCACAAGTGTACAGTGGTGTTTTCCAGAGTCTACATGATACATGACTGCATAACAGATTCAATCTAGAAGATATGAGAACCCATCTATCTTCTTTAAGACAGAAAGTAACTCACAAAAAAAGCCCACTGCTTTCCTCACTAAATCATACTGTTTTAGAAGTTATTATTGGCTGAGTACAATGGCTCATGCCTGTAATCCCAGCACTTTGGAAGGCCAAGGCTGGCAGATAACCTGAGGTCAGGAGTTCAAGACCAGCCTGGCCAACATGGCGAAACCCCATCTCTACTAAAAATAGAAAAATTAGGCATAGTGGCAGGTGCCTATAATCCCAGCTACTTAGGAGGTTAAGGCAGGAGAATCGCTTGAACCTGGGAGGCAGAGGTTGCAGTGAGCCAAGATGGTGCCATTGCACTCCAGCCTGGGTGAAAGAGCAAAACTGTGTTTCAAAAAAAAGTTTGTATTTATTTATTTATGGTTTTTGAGCTAGAGTTTCACTTTTGTTGCCCAAGCTGGAGTACAATGGTGCAATCTCGGCTCACTGCAACCTCTGCCTCCCAGGTTCAAGTGATTCTCCCGCCTCAGCCTCCCAAGTAGCTGGGATTACAGGCGTGTGCCAAAATGCCTGATTAATTTTCTGCATTTTTAGTTGAAATGGGGTTTCACCATGTTAGCCAGCCTGGTCTTGAACTCCTGATCTCAGGTGATCTGCCCACCTCAGCCTCTCAAAGTGCTGGGATTACAGGCATGAGCCACCGCGCCTGGCCTATTATTATTATTATTGAGGCAGGGTCTCACTCTGCCGCCCAAGCTAGAGTGCAGTGACACAGTCTTGGCTCATTGCAACCTATGCCTCCCAGGTTACATCAATCTTCCCACCTCAGCCTCCCCAGTAGATCTACCGGCATGCACCACCACGCCCAGCTATTTTTTTTTTTTTTTTTTTGAGACAGAGTCTCGCTCTGTCACCCAGGCTGGAGTGCAGTGGCACAATCTCGGCTTACTGCAACTTCTGCCTCACAAGTTCAAGCAATTCTTCTCCCTTAGCCTCCCAAGTAGCTGGGATTACAGGCGTGCACCACCACACCAGCCTAATTTTTGTATTTTTAGTAGAGATCTGGTTTTACCACGTTGATCAGGCTGGTCTCAAACTCCTGACCTCAGGTGATCTGCTCGCCTTGGCCTCCCAAACTGCTGGGATTACATGTGTGAGCCACCACACCCAGCTAATTTCTGTAATTTTTATTGATGGGGTTTCGCCTTGTTGCCCAGGCTGGTCTTGAACTCCTGGGCTCAAGTGATTCACCTGTCTTGGCCTCCCAAATCCTGGGATTACAGGTGTGAGCTACCACGTCCAGCCAGAAGCTATTATTTTTAAATGAATAAATATTTAAAATTTTTAATATTTAATATAATAATAATATATATAGCTCACATAAATAAATGGTCTTGATATCAAAATGTTTGAGAACTGCTGCTTTATAAGATGCATCTCGCACCCTATGAATATTGCTACTGCTATGGGCCACTTAGTTCCTTGGCACACTCAATGCATACTTCATTTTATTTTATTTTATTTATTTATTGTTTTAAGATAGGGTTTCACCATGATGGCCAGGCTGATCTTGAACTCCTGACCTCAGGTGATCCACCCACCTCGGCCTCCCAAAGTGCTAGGATTACAGGCGTGAGTCACCACGCCCGGCTGCATACTTCATTTTAAATCAGATTCAATAGATCATTTGCAAAAAAGCATCTTAAACTTATTTTCAGGTATGGAGATTTAATCTGACGGTGAAAAATCGAGGTCTAACTGGATTTAAAAGTTAAAAGTCTAAGACATAAAGCATGTTTTTCTTCATGACATCAAAATAAAATAATCTTTAAATGTATACACACGTTGACTCTGATGTATGAAACAGAAAACCATACTTTATGTGATGTATTTAAAAAATATTAGTAATGTGACACTACACAGGCATTAGACTCTAAGTGAGTAGTGGCAAATGAATGGCTAATCCCAAATGTTAGCCAAAAATAAATCTGTAGTTTTTGAAAGAAAATAGGAAATAGGGTTTATAGAAAGATAATTTTCTTTTAATTACATTTTTAGAGAGTAGAAATGTGAGTAGATTAATGTTGACACTATACTAAGCTACATCATTTTATTCTTTTATTTTTTTAATTAAAAAAAGATAGAACGGCGGGGTGCTGTGGATCACGTCTGTAAGCCCAGCATATTGGCAGGCCGAGGCAGGTGGATCACGAGGTCAGGAGATTGAGACCATCCTGGCCAACATGGTGAAACCCTGTCTCTACTAAAATACAAAAAACTAGCTGGGTGTGGTGGCACACGCCTATAGTCCCAGCTACTCAGAAGGCTGAGGCAGGGGAATCGCTTGAAGTTGGAAGGCGGAGGTTGCAATGAGCCGAGATCACACCACTACACTCCAGCCTGGCGACAGAGCAAGATTCCGTTTCCAAAGAAAAAAAAAAAAAAAGAATACGGGGTCTCATTATGTTGACCATTCTGTTTTTAAACTGCTGGCCTCAAATGATCCTCCCATCTTGGCCTCCCAAAGTGTTGGGATTACAGGCATGATCCATTGTGCCCAGACACAATTTTACTCTTTTTCTTTTTTTGAGATGGAATTTCACTCTTGTCACCCAGGCTAGAGTGCAATGGAGCAATCTCGGCTCACTGCAACCTTCGTCTCCTAGGTTCAAGTGATTCTCCTGCCTCAGCACACGAGTAGCCGGGATTACAGACACCCATCACCATGCCTGGCTAATTTTTAAAGTATTTTTAGTAGAGATGGGGTTTCACCATGTTGGTCAGGCTGGTCTCGAACTCCTGACTTCAGGTGAGCCGCCCACTTTGGCCTCCCAAAGTGTTTGGATTACAGGTGTGAGCCACTGTGCCCAGCCCACAATTTAATTCTTAAATGAAAATATATCTTTGATATGGTTGCCAAATTAATATTTGAGTACATGTTGCCATTACAGAATAAAAACCAAAGACACTTAGAGGTTTAGCCATAGCTGTGGTAAAAACAGGTCTCTCCAGCTTTGCATCTAAGCGGCAAAATAATTACACTGATACTTTTAACCTGCCATGTATAATTTTTAAATGTTTTGGCTATTTATTTTTTATTTTAACTTTAAATTTATATTATTTTGAGACGGAGTCTTGCTCTGTTGCCAGGATGGAGTGCAGCGGCAGATCTCGGCTCACTGTCATCTCCACCTCCCGGGTTCAAGCAATTCTCCTGCCTTAGCCTCCTGGGCAGCTGGGATTACAGGCGGGCGCCACCATGCCCAGCTAATTTTTGTATTTTTGGTAGAGACAGGGTTTCACCATGTTGGCCAGGATGGTCTTGAACTCTTGACCTCATGATCTGCCTGTCTTGGCCTCCGAAAGTGCTAGAATTATAGGCGTGAGCCACTGTGCCTGGCCATATTAGCTATTTAAAAACTCTGAGACAGCTAACATTTAAATAAATCTCTGCTGTTTGGGAATGATGTTTGAATGAATAATATTGTGAACACAGTTGCTAATTTATACCATATTAAGATTCTAAATAATATGGCTATTTAATATATCTTGATAATTGGTATTTGAAAATAAGTATATTTTTCTGCGTAGCCTTTTAGAAAAAGTGCACTGAATATAGTTTCCGGTCATATGCTACTTTCCTAACTTGTACTTATCTAACATCTCATCAGGAGACAGTTTAATAGTACTCAAACCAAAAGTCTAGTGAGTCTGACTTCTCCAGTCCCCAATTTTCGTTTGCATGTCTACTTACAACCATCATTTCTCCGCAAATTCTCCACTCAGTCTATCAAAAATCAATGCTCTGAAAGTTCTCTAACAGGTGCAGCAGTTTTTTGGAGTCTCTGAATGATGACAGCATTCTGTAAGTCTGCTTCTTCCAGTGTGAGTGTCTCATCTAGCAATCTGAGGACAGGAAGAGCTGTTGCCAGGAAAAATGGAGGACTTCTTTGAGATCCTTGGTATTTTTCAATGAAGTCTTTGATATGGCTTACTCTGTAAAACAGCAAAAACTATTAATGTAATTTTATGAAAATTTGAATTAGCTAATTTATAGTAATAATAACTGGTAAAAGTATCTGAATATGTTATTACTGTATTGAGAGACAGTATCTTGCTCTGTCACCCAGGATGGAGTGCAGTGGTGCCATCATAGTTCACTGCAGCCTTGAACTCCTGGGCTCAAGTGATCCTCCTGCCTTAGCCTCCCAAAGTGCTGAGATTATCAGCATGAATCACCATACCTGGACTCTGGATATGTTAATACATAGAATAATCAAATCATGATATAACTGATTACTTGGGCTTTTCTTTCTTTTTTTTGAGAGACAAAGTTTTGCTCTTGTTGCCTAGGCTGGAGTGTAATGGCACAATCTTGGCTCACTGCAACCTCCGCCTCCCAGGTTCAAGTGATTCTCCAGTCTCAGCCTCCCAAGTAGTTGTGATTATAGGTGCATGCCACCACCATCACGCCTAGCTAACTTTTTGTATTTTTAGTAGAGATACGGTTTCATAATATTGGCCAGGCTGGTCTCAAACTCCTGACCTCAGGTGAACCGCCTTCCTTGGCATCCCAGAGTGCTGGGATTATAGGCATGAGCCACCGCGCCTGGACTGGGCTATCTTTTAAAGTTTGACTCCCAGATATTTGATGACAATAAGAAATTACTACTGTTAAATTCTCTTAGGTATGACAAAGGAATTATGGCTGTGTTTTAGAGAGTCTTCATCTTTCTGTGATTTGCTTAAAGATAATTCACTGGGAGCTGGGTGATGCATCGTATCTTCTCTGCTTTTGGATGCATCTACAATTTTCTATGATAGAAAGTTTAGGCCGGAGCCAGGCGCAGTGGCTCACGCCTGTAATCCTAGCACTTTGGGAGGCCGAGGTGGGTGGATCACCTGAGGTCAGGAGTTCAAGATCAGCCTGGCCATCATGGTGAAACCCCATCTTTAAAAAAAAAAAAAGAAAGTTTAGGCCAGGTGTGGTGGCTCATGCCTGTAATCACAACACTTTGGGAGGCTGAGGCAGATGGATCACTTGAAGTCAGGAGTTGGAAACCAGCCTGGCCAACACAGTGAAACCCCATCTCTACTAAAAATACAAAAAGTAGCCAGGCAGGAGGGCGCCTGTAATCCCGGCTACTCAGGAGGCTGAGGCAGGAGAATTGCTTGAATGGAGCAGAGGTTGCAGTGGACTGAGATCATACCACCTCAATGCAGCCTGGCGACAGAGTGAGACTCCATCTCTAAATAAGTAAGTAAGTAAATACATAAATAAATAAAGTTTATGTATCTATATAACTAGCTCTGAATAGAACAGAAATTGTCCAATCTATGATCCTACACAGATATAGGTTGTATCTCTTAAATACAAGGTCATGAGGTGCTTCAAATCCAATTAAGATAAACTTTAACTCAGTGGTGGTGGAATTTCAGCTAGTATAATGAACACAGTATTATTCATCATAATATAATCACTGCAAACTTCATAGTAGTTCAAAGTTAGGCTCACATATGTGTATTTAAAGAGGAAGAGTGCAAATATTGATAGAAACTAAGATGCCATTTATTTTAATACACCTCATTTTGTATGTATTGTTATTTTTAAAATTTTATTTCATTTTGGAGACAGTGTCTTACTTTGTTGCCCAGGCTGGAGTACAAGGTGTAATTACAGCTCACTGAAGACTTGATCTCCCTGGCTCAAGCGATCTTCTCACCTCAGCCTCCCAGGTAGTGAAGACTATAGAAGCAAGTCACCAAGCCCAGGTAATTTTTTTATTTTTTATCTTTCGTAGAGACGAGGGCTTTGCCATGTTGCGTATGTTTCCATATGTTTCCCAGGCTGGTTTTGAACTCCTGGGCTCAAATCATCCTTCTGGCTTGGTCTCTCAGAGTGCTGAGATTACAAATATGAGCTACCACACCTAGCCAAAAAAACCGGTTTAAATCCAGACTATGACAAATGTTTTCTTAATACTTAGCATTTTATTTTCTATTTATTGAAAAAGCACTTTTGGGCCAGGCACAGTGGCTCACACCTGTGATCCCAGCACTTTGGGAGGCCAAGGTCAGAGGACTACTTGAGTTCAGGAGTTCAAGACCAGCCTGGGAAACATATGGAGACCCTGTCTCTACAAAAAAATTTTAAAATTAGCTGGATGTACAAAAAAAAAAAAAAATTAGCTGGACGTGGTGGTGCACCCTATACTCCCAGCTACTTGATTGAGTGGCCGAAGTGGGAGAATCACTTGAGCCCAGGAGGTCAAAGTGTCCTTGTGTCACTGCAGTTCAGCCTGGGTGACATAGTGAGACTTTGTCTCAAAAACAAAACAAAAAAAAAAAAAAAAAGGAAAAAGAAAAAGCACTTAAACATTTTTTTTTTTGAGAAAGAGTGTCTCTCTGTAGCCAGGATGGAGTGCGTGGAGTGCAGTGGCATGATCTCAGCTCACTCCAACCTCTGCCTCCCAGGTTCAAGCAATTCTCCTGCCTCAGCCTACGGAGTAGCTGGCAATACAGGCACATGCCACCATGTCCAACTAATTTTTGTAATTTTAGTAGAGAGGGGGTTTCACCATGTTGGCCAGGATGGTCTCAATCTCCTGACCTCATGATCTGCCCACCTCAGCCTCTCAAAATGCTGGGATTACAGGCATGAGCCACCGCGCCTGGCCAGAAAAAGCATTTTTAGACCTAATTTCATACAGGCATTTATCAAATCACTCGTGCTTCCATAAAATGGAAAATTCAAGTAAAATAAAATAATTGACACTCCAAACATTTGAATATTATTCAGACTTGAATCCTCTGAATCATTTTTGATTCAGTCATCAATGTATGTTTTTCCACATGATATCCACCCTCTGTATCATCAGGTATGTTGGTGATATGGTCTGACTGTGTCCCCACCCAAATCTCCAGTAGTAGCTCCCATAGGGATGGACCTGGTGGGAAGTAAATGAATTATGGGGGCAGGTTTTCCCATGCTGTTCTCCTGATAGTGAATAAGTTTCATGAGATCTGATGGTTTTATAAATGAGAGTTCCCCTGCACATGCTCTCTCCCACCAGCCACCACGTAAGACGTGCTTATGCTCCTCTTTGCCTTCTGCCATGATTGTGAGACCTCTCCAGACATGTAAAACTGTAAGTCAATTAAACCTCTTTCCTTTATAAATTACTCAGTCTTGGGTATGTCTTCATTAGCAGCCTGAGAACAGACTAATACAGTGGGTGATACAGATTTTTTGGGGGGGCACGATAGGGTCTTGCTCTGTTGTACAGGCTGGAGTGCAGTGGCACAATCTTGGAACACTGCAATCTCTGCCTCCTGGGTTCAAGCAATTCTTGTGCCTCAGCCTCCCGAGTAGCTGAGACTACAGGTGTCCACCACCACGCCTGGCTAATTTTTGTATTTTTTTGGTAGACAGGGTTTCGCCATGTTGGCCAGGCTGGTCTCGAACTCCTGACCTCAAGTGATCCACCCGCCTTGGCCTTCGAAACAGAATTTCTTTTATAAGTGCTCTACTATCAGTGGGGTACTGCGGCTCATACTTGTAATCTCAGCACTTTGGGAGGCTGAGGAAGGCAGATGGCTTGAGTCCAGGAGTTTGAGACTAGCCTGGCCAACATGACAAAACCCCGTCTCTACTAAATATACAACGATCTGGGTGACAAAGCAAGACCCTGTCTCAAAAAAAAAGTGCTTGACTACCTTTTTTGGATAGTCTTTCGTTCCACTGACATTCATTCTACACTTTGAGGAAGATGCTAAGGCCATCACAATTGTATCATGACTGTCATGTAGCCATGGATTATAGAATGTATCCTTATTTCACAGATGCTAAAATGTAAAAAAATGTGCAACTTAGAATTAATAAAATATGTATATCACTTAAGAAATAATTCTCTCATTCAATCACTTCATTAAAATTCACTATGTGCCACTTTATTAAACCTGTAAGGGTTACCAAAAATGTCTAACACCCTGTATATTCATTTGGGTACCAAAAATTGGATAACTAAAGGTTAAAGCTTACATCAACCAACATAAATATAAAAAGCAAGAAAACAAAGGTTAAAAGAACTGGGGAAAGATTATGGATGTCGAAGGATTTGAGTGTGGTCTTAAAAGAGGTCCAGCTGCTTGGGAGTCTGAGGTGGGAGATGAAGGTTGAGCCTGGGAGATGAAGGTTGCAGTGAGCTGAGATCAAGTCACTGCATCCCAACCTGGGTGAAAGGGTGAGGTGCCATCTCAAAAAAAAAAAAAAAGGTAAGTTTCTTTTTTTTTTTCCTGAGACAGAGTCTTGCTCTGTTGCCCAGGATGGAGTACAATGGCCTGATCTTGGCTCACTGCAACCTCTGCCCTCCCGGTTCAAGCAATTCTCCCTGCCTCAGCCTCCTGATTAGCTGGGACTACAGGCACCCACCACCATGGCCAGCTAATTTTTGTATTTTTTATTAGAGATGGGGTTTCCCCTTGTTGGCCAGGCTGGTCTTGAACTCCTGACCTCAGGTGGTCTGCCTGCCTCAGCCTCCCAAAGTACTGAGATTACAGGCATGAGCCACTGTGCCCTGCCAAGATTCTTATCCATTATTCTTCTCTTTTATATTTTTGAAATGTTTCTTCTCAAATATTATATGACTTATTTATTTTCTGTCTCTCCTGACTAGAAATTACACAAAAACAAGTATTTTTATTTTTGTTCAGAGATACATCCTTGGTGCCTAGAAAAGTGCCTATCAGAGATACAATAAATATTAGATGAGTGAAAAATAAATCAAAAAGCTCATGTATCAATGATGATGACTGCTGGGGTCCATCCTGTAGACCTTAGCTGCACGACGGATGAATAACGTATTCAAACACTGGTATTTGGTTAGAAAGTGGACTAGGAGGCTAGGGCACTGACTGAAAAAGTTCTAGCAGCCACACCTTGATGGGCTAGCCAAGCTCGAATTTATTTAGTCCAGATTAAATGACAAAGGTTGTGAGTAAACACTATTAGAAGGTAATTAACAAGATGCCAACCTCCTGAGTCAGAAAGCAATCATGCACCTGTGGATGGTCAAAGGTTAGTTTTAGGACCACATGAGTAAACAAACTATTTAGAAGCTCTTTTGTATTTCTTTGTTATTTAATTTGCTGTTAGCTCAAAGAGGATTAGGCTGCCTTCAGCCATAACTCTATCGTGAGGCTTTTGCAAAACCTTCCAGCCTTCCAAGGAGGTTTGTGTCTATTTTACAATTTCTCCCACAATCCTCACTGAACCCCTACAGATGAACACAAAAATTAGCCAGGTGTGGTGGCAGGTGACTATGATCCCAGTTACTTGAGAGGCTGAGGGAGAGAACTGCCTGAACCTGGGAGGTGGAAGTTGCAGTGAGCTGAGATTGCGCCACTACACTCCAGCCTGGGCAACAGAACGAGATTCTGTCTCAAAAAAAAGAAAACAGAAAAAGAGAAGGAATAATTGAACAACAATAAGAATGCAAATGAAACATAACTAAAGATTCAGCAGAATTTAAAAAAACATTAAGAGAGGCTGGGTGTGGTGGCTCAACGCCTGTAATCCCAGCACTTTGGGAGGCCGAGGCAGGTGGATCACCTGAGGTCAGGAGTTCAAGACCAGCTTGAGCAACATGGAAAAACCCCATCTCTACTAAAAATACAAAAAATTAGCCAGGCATGGTGCTGCATGCTTATAATCCCAGCTACTTGGGAGGCTGAGGTAGGAGAATAGTTTGAACCCGGGAGGCAGACAGAGGTTGTGGTGAGCCGAGATTGTGCCATTCATTGCACTCCAGCCTGAACAACAACAAGAAAACTCCGTCTCAAACAAAAAAAAAGGACATTAAGAGCATTGGGCGTGGCGGCTCATGGTGTAATCCCAGCACTTTAGGAGGCTGAGGCGGGCAGATCACCTGAGGTCAGGAGTTCGAGACCAGCCTGGCCAATATGGTGAACCCCATCACTACTAAAAATACAAAAATTAGCCAGGCATGGTGGCGCATGCCTGTAATCTCAACTATGTGGAAGGCTGAGGCAGGAGAAATGTTTGAACCTGGGAGGTGCAGGTTGCAGTGAGCCGAGAAGGCACCACTGCACTCCAGCCTAAGTGACAGAGCGAGACTCCATCTCAAAAAATAAAAAGCAATAAGAAGATTTTGTTTTGATCATTTATGAAACAGCTTTTGTTTAAGTAGTGCTCCTAAAAATATTGCTATATGCCAGGTGCGGTGGCTCATGCGTGTAATCCCTGCACTTTGAGATGCCAAGGAGGGTGAACCATGAGGTCAGGAGTTAGAGACCCGCTTGACCAACATGGTGAAACCCTGTCTCTACTAAAAATACAAAAATTATCCGGGCATGTTGGTGTATGCCTGTAATCCCAGCTGCTCAGGAGGCTGAGGCAGGAGAATCACATGAACGCCGGAGGCGAAGGTTGCGGTGAGCCAAGACTGAGCCACTGCATTCCAGCCTAGGTGACAGGGCGAAACTCCCTCTCAAAAATAAATAAATAAGTTTATTGCTATAAAAGCTGGACAATATACAGATGGTCCCCAACTTACAATGCTTTGACATAACAATTTTTCAACTTTACAATGGATTTATCAGGGTATTAAATGCATTTTCAACATGGATGGGTTTATGGGAACATTACATGATAAGTCAAGGAGCACCTAAACATAAAAGAGCTGTGTGAAAGCACTGAAGACCAACCAATGCAAAATATTTGAGAGCCCTGTGAGAAGGTAAGTGAGCTCCACATTCACACTGTTTTTTTCACTGAGGGCATTTTCCAATTTGTAGCAGTGAATTAGCAGGGGAAATTCACTATACCAAGGAGAGACAAGAAGTTGGGATTTATGAGCCAAAATCCTGGAAGAGAGGGAACCACAAAGAAATGTGCCCAGAAAATCCTAACAAATTCTCAAGTTATTAGATAACTCCTCAGCTGTTAGTAGAATGAGAATTCAAAGAACCCAACAGAAAACAGCAACTGAAAAGAGAGTCTAACAGCTGAAAAATGCTAGGCACATGGGTTCTGGAGTTTCAGCTCTGCCAATGTGAAGGAGTCTTAGTAAACACCCAGGTTTTCACCAGTTCCCAGAGTCAGACCCTAAGGATTAAGTCCATGCTCTAAAAGCAAAACAGATAACCAACTAGCCCCAGTAAAATCTATAGTCAATCCAACCAACTCTTAATAAAATCAACATAATCCATTAGGAATCTGTCTGACAGTAGCACAGCTATCTTTGGAGGAAGATGATGTCATTTGAAACTTCTACAATGTTTCTGTAAACAATATCTAATGACCAGACGAATTATAAGGTATGCTAAAATCCAGAAGAAGCAACAGACAAAATGAAAAAGATGAGGAATTTCACCAGAGATCTTAAAAATAACAAAGACTCAAATGAAAAGTTTAGAAGTGATAGCATAATTGAAAGTAAGAATTCCAACAGATGTATTTAACAGACCAAACCAATACAACACATTACTAAACTGGAAGACAGGTCAAACAGAAAATATGCAGACTGAATCAGAAGGAAAAAGAAGAAAAAAATTAGAAAAGAATATAAGATACACTGATAATATCTAACATACACGTAAATAAAGTCACAAATGCCAAATACAAGAGAGAGTAAAATATGAGAAAATTTCCATCAATACTGGCCAAGAAACTCCCCAAACTGACAAAAAACCTAAACTATGGATCCAAGAAACTCAGCAAATTCTAAGCAACCTAATAGAAAGACAACTAACACCTAGGCACATCACATTCAAACTGTTAAAATCTAAGAACAAGGAGAAAAATTTTAAACTGAGAGAAAAAAAATAATACCTTTCAAAAAAGCAAGAAAAAGGCTGACGGCTGATTTTTCAGTGGGAAGAATGGAAACTTGGAAGACAACGTATGGGCATTTTTAAGAGCTGATGTGCTAGAAAAACCTGACAATTCTAGCCTAGTGAAAATGGTCTTTAAAAATGAAGATATGTGAGTTCTGTACCTAGAGTAAAAACATAAGAAAAAATTAATTTTAAAAAATGAAGATGTGTTCAAATCAAAGCTAAGAGAATTCATCATTAGTAGATAAGCAACTAAAGAGATACTAAAGGCTGGGCGCAATGACTCATGCCTGTAATCCCAGCACTTTGGGAGGCTGAGGTGGGCAGATCATGAGGTCAGGAGTTGGAGACCAGCCTGGCCAACATGGTGAAACCCCATCTCTACTAAAAAAAATTACAAAAATTGGCTGGGCGCAGTGGCTCACGCCTGTAATCCCAATACTCTGGGAAGCCAAGGTGGGTGGATCATCTGAAGTACGGAGTTCAAGACCAGCCTGGCCAACATGTCGAAATCCTGTCTCTACTAAAAATACAAAAATTAGCAAGGCATGGTGGTACACACCTGTAATACCAGCTACTCAGGAGACTGAGGCAGGAGAATTGCTCCAACCCAGGAGGCAGAGGTTGTAGTGAGCCAAGATTGTGCCACTGCACTCCAGCCTGAGTGACAGAGCAAGACACTTTCTAAAATAAATAAATAAATAAATAGATAAATAAATAAAATTAAAGCGATAAAAGCGATACTAAGGATAATTATTCAGGCTAAAACACATCAAATTGGGGGGAAAACACCAGAAAAAATAAAATGTATTTACAAGTGAATATTAATTGTTTATAAGTAATAACATTTTGAGGGTTGTTAAAATGTTCATAGAAGTAACATTTGTTGACAAAAATAGCAGGAGGGTAGGAAGAGAGTAACAGAGTGAAACTGTTGGCCAGGTGCAGTGGCTCATGCCTCTAATCCCAGCAGGTAAGACCCTGTCTCCACCAAAAACAATAAACAAAACAAAATTATTTTTAAAAAAGAAGAAGAACAAAGCCTGCTTAATCATTACTAAATAAATGCTGTGGCCAAAAATTTTTAAATGCTTCAGTCATTTAGGGGGAAAAAATCTACATGTTTCATTGTTACTGATCTAGATAAACAAGTCGAGATTAAAGTATTTTATTTCCATGATGATAAACAAATAAGCTTGGGCCAGAATAAGAAATCCCCATTCCCATTTTCTATATCTTTAGTTTGCTCTCCCCTCTTCATTTGGAAGGAATTTAGGTCACAAAAGAACATTCCAAGACACAATTTCAAACTTGTGCTTCTATTATTACAATAATCAGTTGTGTGATTTCAGCTGTCTAGAATGGTTTTGACAGAAATAAAAGTGAAATGCCTTCAAGAGAGCCAAACACATAGAAAGGCCCCAGTACATGGTAGCTAAAAACAAAACCACAAAAAGAAACCTCCTTGCAGAGTAATGCAGGAGGAGGGAAAAAAACCCACACAAAACCAGAAACAATTAATACTGTTAGCCTAGATTTAAAAACAAAACTCATAACTATAAGAGATGTTCTCAATATACAAACAGATAAATATATAGAGATAAGTTGAAATTAAAAGTAGGGAGAGGCTGGGCACGGTGGTTCACACCTGTAATCCCAGCACTTAGGGAGGCTGAGGCGGGTGGATCACGAGGTCAGGAGTTTGAGACCAGCCTGACTAACATGATGAAACCCCGTCTCTACTAAAAATACAAAAATTAGCTAGGTGTGGTGGCATGCACCTGTAATCCCAACTACTCAGGAGGCTGAGGCAGGAGAATTGCTTGAACCTGGGAGGCAGAGGTTGCAGTGAGCTGAGATCGCGCCACTGCACTCCAGCCTGGTAACAGAGCAAGACTCTGTCTCAAAAAAAAAAAAAAAAAAAAAAAAAAAAAAAAAATGGAGAAAGATATACCAAGCAAATACTAACTAGAAGGAAGTGGTTATGACCATATTAATATCAGGCAGAGTAGATTTAGCACAAAAAGCATTACCAAAGATTAAGAGAAACATGTCACAGTGCTAAAAAGGATGACAGGGTTCAGGATATGGTACCCGAAAATATGGCACCTTGGCACTTGAGAAAACAGCAGAAGCAGGTAGGTCACTCTCATTTTCCCCTTGCCCTTCTCCCCTCAAAGCAGCCTATAAAAGAAATTATCTCCTTCCTCTAAAGTAGGTCATAAAACCTTCATTCTGGAGGTATCATCCCTATACCAAGAGGAAAGGAACACCTTTATCCTTGAAGATGCAGAGATACCAAGAAGAATCTGAACAAACAGGCTGAGCTAAGTTCCCCTTAATTTGTTACCATTAGATCATACCCCTTTTGCCCTCCAATCATACTTCTCCACAAACTACTTCATCAAACTTAGGCCAGGAGTTCAAGACCAACCTGGCCAACATGGTGAAACCCTCTCTACTAAAAATACAAAAATTAGGTCGTGAGCGGTGGCTCATGCCTGTAATCGCAGCACTTTGGGAGGCCAAGGCAGGTGGATCACGAGGTCAGGAGATTGAGACCAGCCTGGCCAACATGGTGAAACCCTGTCTCTACTAAAATACAAAAATTAGCTGGGCATGGTGGCGCATGCCTGTAGTCCCAGCTACTCAGGAGGCTGAGGCAGGAGGCATCACTTGAACCCAGGAGGCAGAGGTTGCAGTGAGCCAAGATTGTGCCACTGCACTCCAGCCTGGTGACAGAGCTAGAGTCTGTCTCAAAAAAACCCCAAAAAACAAATAAACAAACAAACAAAAAACAAATTAACCAGGCGTGATGACGCATGCCTATAATCTCAGCTACTCAGAAGGCTAAGGCACAAGAATCGCTTGAACCCAGGAGGAAGAGGTTGCAATGAGCTGAGATCGTGCCACTGCAATCCAGTGTAGGCAAAAGAGACTATCTCAAAAAAAAAAAAAAAAAAAAAAAAGAACAGGAATAAATACAGATATAAACATAAGTGCATATATATGCATATGTGTATGTACAGGTTTTGTGTGTGTGTCTTTGTCGATTTTGGTATCCAGGTAATGCTGGCCTCATAGAATGAGTCTGGAAGTATTCCCTCTTCAATTTTTGAAATAGTTTTCTTTTTTGCAAGTGTGTGTGTCTGTGCACACAAACAATTCTTTCCACACAGAGGGCCTGGAAGCAGTGGTATCCTGATAAACAATAAGTGTATCTAGTACCCAGATCCTGGATTCTCAATACCACTGTCCACTAAAAAGAACCAGGGATTCCTGGAGAAGCATGGAATGAATTCGAAAAAATAATTTGTGCTGAAAACGGGGAAATGTTCAAGAATTATGGGAACATTTCAAAATAACACAAGAACCAGTTTAAAGGTCTCACAAACTACCTGAGACAATGTGAGTATCAAAATAAATGATAGAGTTCATAAACTATTGAATAAAATAGGATAAAATGAAATCTATATGAGTAGATATAGATATAAATCAACCAATCAATCAATCAATCTGAGGTTTTCTGAGGAAAATAAGTATCCTATTTCAAAGTCCTTCTCCATAAAATACAGATTAATTACAAAAGGAAAATTAATAACTTTACAGTAAAGGAGTCTGGTAGACACTACTTTAATCAAGTGTCAAATTTAACATCATCATAACGGGACAAATGTAAATGATGGCACCTGTTGGAATACAATAAGAGGTACAACGCATTAGTTCTGTCACATCTCTGCCAAAATTAGTGACCTAAATATAATCAGGAGGAAACATCAAAAAGAATTTGGCTTGTAATATTAAAAAAAAAGTCAAGGTCATAAAAATCAAAGGCAAGACAAGGAACTATTTCAAACTGAGACATGACAACTAAGTGCAATGTGTGATTCTGAATAGCCTTTTACTGTAAAGGATGGTATTGGATAAAATGGAAAACCTTGAATTAGGGTCTGGCGAGCATATTAAGGTTAAGTTTCCTGATTTAAATGGCTGTATTGTGGTTATGGGGGAGAAAGTCCTTGTTTATATACAATCTATACTTAACGGGTCATCAGACTGGCCCTTACTCTTGAATTGTTAGGGAGAAAAGTTCTTTATATTGTTTTTAAACCTTTTCTGTAAGATTTTGCTGGTTTGAAATTCGGAATAATTATTTGAAAATAAGCAAAACAACTTAGTGTATTTTAGGAATACATACATACTAGGTAAAACTATAAATAAAAGCAGCAAATTATCAACACAAATTTAGGACAATCGTTGTCTCTTCCACAGAAGAAAAGAGACATGACCATAGAAAGACACATAAAGCATACTGGTAAGAATCTATGTTTTGAGGTAGGTGGTACATATGTATTTTATTCTTATTCTTTTTTTTTTTTTTTTTTTGAGTCAGACTCTTGCTCTGTTGCCCAGGCTGGAGTGTAGTGGTGTGATCTCGGCTCATTGCAACCTCCACCTCCCGGGTTCAAGTGATTCCCCTGCCTCAGCTTCCCGAGTAGCTGGGACTACAGGTGCACGCCACCATCCCTGGCTAATTTTTTTTTTTTTTTTTTTTTTTGTATTTTAGTAGTGACGGGGTTTCATCATGTTGGCCAGGATGGTCTCGATCTCCTGACCTTGTGATCTGCCCACCTTGGCCTCCCAAAGCGCTGGGATTACAAGCGTGAGCCATCGTGTCCGACCTATTCTTATTCTTTTAACTCTCTCTCTCTCTCTCTCTCTCTCTCTCTCTCTATATATATATATATATATATTTTTTTTTTTTTTATTTTTATTTGATGGAGTCTTGCTCTGTTGCCCTGGTTTGAGTGCAATGGCATGATCTCTGCTCACTGCAACCTCTGCCTCCCGGGTTCAAGCGATTCTCCTGCCTCAGCCTTCTGAGCAGCTGGGATTACAGGCGCCTGCCACCGCGCCCAGCTAATTTTTGTATTTTTTTAGAAGAGACGGGGTTTTACCATCTTGGCCAGGTTGGTCTCGAACACCTGACCTCATGATCCACCCGCCTCAACCTCCCAAAGTGCTGGGATTACAGGGGTGAGCCACCATGCCTGGCCATATATTTGTTATTTATCTGTGCCACATTTCCTGAAAATAAATAAATAAATAAATAATTTAAAAAAAATAAAAATAAAAACTACATATGGTATGCTTCTACTTTTTTTTTTTTTTTTTAAGAGACTAGGTCTCGCTATGTTGCTCAGGCTGGAATGCAGTGGCACAGGAGTTTTGACCTGCTCCATTTCCAACCTGGGCCAGTTCACCAGGTAACCTGGTGGTCCCCCACTCCTGGGAAGTCATCATATTGATGCCAAACTTGGTGCAGACACCCAATCATCATATCGCGCTGCAGTCCAGAGCTCCTGGGCTCAAGTGATCCTCCAACCTCAGCCTCCTGAGTAGCTGGGACTACAGGCACGCGTCACTGAGCCCGGCTGTTTCTACTTTTAATTAAAACAAATGAAATAAACATTTTTCCCCCTTTTGAGATAGGTTCTTGCTGTGTCACTCGCGCTGGATTACAGTGGTGAGATCATGGCTCATTGCAGCCTCAACCTCCTGGGCTCAAGTGATTCTTTCACCTCAGCCTCCTGAATAGCTGGAGCTACAGGTGTGTGCCACCACGCCCAGTTAATTTTTGTATTTTTTGCAAAGATGGGGTTTCACCATATTGCCCAAGGTGGTCTTGAACTCCTGGGCTTAAGCAATTTGCCGACCCCAGCTTCCCAAATTGCTAGGACTACAAGCATAAGCCACAACACCTAGCCAAAAAAAGCTTTTAAGAAGGCCGGGAGTGGTGGCTCATGCCTGTAATCCCAGAACTTTGGGAGGCTGAGGTGGGCAGATCAGCCTGTTTGAGACCAGCCTGGCTACCATGGCAAAACCCCATCTCTACTAAAAATACAAAAATTAGCCAGGCATGGTGGCACATGCCTGTAATCGCAGCTACTCGGGAGGCTGAGGCAGGAGAATCCTGCTTGAATCCAGGGGACGAAGGTTGTAGTGAGACGAGATCGTGCCACTGTACTCCAGCCTGGGTGAGAGAGCAAGACTCCATCTCAGAATAAATAAATAAATAAACAAACTGTTAACTGAACTGAAAAGAAGAAATGAAATTCAAACTTGGTGAAAAAAAATCAAATAGTGAAATTGAAGACTCACCTATGAGAGATGTTAAATTTCTGGACAATCCTTTTCCCATTGGCTAACCAGATCTGTATATTAGTAACAGGTTCCAAGTTGTTCAGCAGAACAGCAGACAAATTATTTTTATTTTCAACTTCAATACTCTTTGCTTTAGAAACAATTTTTGGTGTGGCACTAAGGAAATCCAGACAACAAAGTTAGACATGTTTTTCCATTCAATAAAACTTTATCATTAAATAATTACTATAAATATTTGACAGTAAGTATAGCTTTTAGGAAGATTTTTGTAAGTTATATCTGTTTCTTCAACAATAACAGAAAGATAAATTATGTCCACATTATATGATGGTTCTAAGAATCTGATAAAATTATATATATCCAAGTAATTTGTAAGCTACATATATTGTTACTGGCATTATTTAAGTAGTGCTCTACAGAATGGATAATTTTAAAGAAGGTTCATAGATCTATGGACTTTATCCACTGCCCAGGTTGAATTTCTAAAAGAAATTATAAGTTCTTTATTGAGCTTAGTCCTTGGGTTATAATAAAAAAGAAACTAAAGTACTTCCTCATCATTCTGAAAGATGCATCCAGATATATTTGTATGTGTGGATAAATATGTATGTACCTTACCAATCTTGATAATTAAAAATATGAGAATTTATAAAAATCAAAGAGCTCCCATATCTAATCTCCGTATATTCTGTTAGATGGGATGGAAACTGTAAAACTTGAAAATAATTAAAGGCTTTGATACTGACACTAATTTTCATTTTTATTACCTCAAAATTCATACATAGATCATAGAACACAATGCTGCAGGCAGTGTTCTATGTGTTCATAAAAAAAGAACAATAATATTCAAAAGCTAGCACATGTACTCTATAGTAGTGGGTGTGAGGGAGAGAAAAGGACTTACCTATTGAATTCTGTCCTTAATAAACCAAGCCCTTTTGATTTGGATAAAACAAAAAAAGCCCCCATGATTTTTTAGTGTAGTGCCGGCATTGTTAATATACACTAAGGTAACTATGACTTAGGAGTCCTCATGAAAATTAACATTTAAAAAATCTGATTTCCAATGAGAGAAATGATAAGCTCCATTCATGTGGTCTACATGGGTAAAATAATGATAGATAATTAGTTAAACCTTGATCTAGGGAAAACAAGACAATAGGCATACTTACCTTCCTAGTCTGTGACCCTGTCCTGAAAAGGGCTGGAACACAGGCTTCGTAGACATACATACTTCATTTTTCTTGTCTTCAACTTTAACGTCCACCTCTTCTTTATCAAAAATTCTCTGTAATTCTGAAGGTAATTCCCTTGGAAAGCAAAGAAATAAAATGATTAAGCTCCCAATGTATTTTCTTTCTCTGAAAAACATTCTGTACATGCAAAAAATGAATAATATGTAGAAACATACAGAAACAAGAGATATATAACATTCCTTACAATGAAATAACTAAATGTATTCAAAACAATGTAGTTAAATAATATGAACAATACCAAAAACCCACAAGAACAATATAATTTATAAGACTATAAGCTCATGAACAGTATGAGTTTTAATTATTACTTTTTATCGTGAAAATATATACCTAAAAAAATATATTTTTCTTTTCTTTTTTCAGAGACAGGGTCTTGTTATGTTGCCCAGGCTGGAGTGCAGTGGCTATTCACTGCCACGATCCCACTACTGATCAGCACGGGAGTTCTGACCTACTCCATTTCCGACCTGGGCCAGTTCACCCCTCCTTAGGCAACCTGGTGGTCCCCGCTCCTGGGAGGTCACCATACTGATGCTGAACTTAGTGCGGACACCTGATCGGCATATCAAACTATAGCCCAGAACTCCTAGGCTCAAGTGATCCTCCCACTTCAACCTCCCAAGTAGCTGGGACTACAGGCATGTGCCACAGTGCCCGGCTATATTTTTAAAATTTTTTGTTGAGACAGGGTCTTGTCCAGACTGATCTTGAACTCCTGGGCTCAAGCAATCTTTCTCCCTCAGCCTCATAGTGCTGGGATTATAGGTGTGAACCACCACCCCCTGACCAGCATGAGTTTTATACCAGTACCTAGAATAGTACTAAAGTCATGAAATATTTGATGACTATATGCTACACCAAGTTTGTCCAACCTGTGGCCTAGAATGGCTTTGAATGTGGCCCAACAAAAATTTGTAAACTTTCTTAAAACATTATGAGATTTATGAGATTTTTTTGCAACTTTTTTTAAGCTCATCGGCTATCATTAGTATTAGTGTATTTTAGTATTTTATGTGTGCCCCAAGACAATTCTTCTTCTTCCAGTGTGGATCAGGGAAGCCAAAAGATTGGATACCTCTGTTAACTATAACAATTTGATTTTTTTTTTTTTGAGACAGGGTCTCACTCTGTTGCCCAGGCTGGAGTGCAGTGGTGCAATCATGGCTTATTACAAGCCTTGACCTCCTGAGCTGAAGTGATCCTCCTGCCTGAGACTCCCGAGTAGCATAGAGGCCACCATGCCCAGCTAATTTCTGTATATTTTGTAGAGGTGGGGTTTCACCATGTTGCCCAGGCTGGTCTTGAACTCCTAGGCTCAAGTGATCCGCCTCAGCTTCCCAGTGTTGGGATTACAGGTGTGAGCCACTGTGCACGGCCAAAGGACAAACTTTAACAAATTATTTTAAAGTAGCTGATTTATTCTGATAACAGAAATAATACAAATTCATTTAGTATATAGTTGTGATTTCTGTATTTTTCTTTTCTTGGTTTTTTTTTTTTGAGATAGGATCTCACTCTGTTGCCCAGGCTGGAGTCCAGTGGTACCAACATGGCTCAATGCAGCTGCAACCTCTTGGGTTCAAGTGATTCTCCCATCTTAGCTTCCCGAATAGCTGGGACTACAGGTGTGTGCCACCACAGCTGATTTTTTAGTTTTTTTTTTGTAGAGATGGGATCTCACTATGTTGCCAGGGCTGGTTTAACTCCTGGGCTCAAATGATGCTCCTGCCTTGGCCTTCCAAAGTGGTGCTGAGATTACAGGCATTAGCCACTGCACCCGGCGTACCTGGCCTGTACTTTTGTGTATATAAGCTATACTTGAATAAGAAAGTCTAAAAAATATTTTAGTGAATAAATAGCACTCTATGCATATAGCAATTCTATGTAATTGTTTCATTTTTTCTGTTTGTGTTGAAAGGCACTTAAAGAATGAGAGAAAATATTTGCAAATCATGTATCTGATAAGGAATTTGTATTCAGAAAATATGACAAATTCTTACAACTCAACAAAAAGGCAAATAACCCACCTGAAAATACAAACAGGCTGAGCACAGTAGCTCACGCCTGTAACCCCAGCACTTTGAAAGGCCGAGGCAGGTGGATCCATTGAGGTCAGGAGTTCAAGACAAGCCTGGCCAACATGGTAAAACCCTGTCTCTACTAAAATACAAAAATTAGCCAGGTGGGGTGGTACATGCCTGTTATCCCAGCTACTTGGGAGGCGGAGGCACAAGAATCGCTCGAATCTGGGAGACAGAGGTTGCAGTGAGCTGAGATCATGCCATTGAACTCCAGCCTGGCCAACAAAGTAAGACTCTGTCTCAAAAAAAAAAAAAAAAAACAAAGAAAATATTGGACAGAGGATTTGAACAGATACTTCTTTAAAGAAGATGCACAAATGGCCAATAAGTACATGAAAAGACACTCAACATCACTGGTCATTAGAGAAATGTAAGTCAAAATCAGAATGACATACCCCTTCACAACCACTAAAATGGCTATAATTTTAAAAAAGAAACTAACATGCGTTAGGATGTGGAAAAATTGGAACTCTCATGCAGAGCTAGTAGAAATGTTAAATGGTACAGCCGCTTTGGAATACATTTGGGCAGTTCTTCATAAAGTTTAACATAAGAGTTAACAATTCCACTTCTAGATTTATACCTGAGAAATGAAAACATATGATCACACAAAAACTTGTAGATAAATGTTCACAGTAGCATTATTCATAAAAGCCCAAAATGTGGAAATTATCCAAATGACTAATCACTGATAAATGAATAAACAAAATGTGCTATATCCATACAATGGAAATAAGAACGAAGAACAAGGGCTGGGTGTAGTGGCTCACGCCTGTAATTCTAGCATTTTAGGAGGCCAAGGTGGGCAGATCATGAGGTCAGGAATTTGAGACCAACCTGACCAACATGGTGAAACCCCATCTCTACTAAAAATACAAAAAAAAAAAAAAGCCGGGCGTGGTGGTGCACACCTGTGGTCTCAGCTACTCGGGAGGCTGAGGCGGAAGAATCACTTGAACCCAGGAGGCGGGGGTTGCAGTGAGCCAAGATTGAGCCACTGGACTCCAGCCTGGCGACAGAGCAAGACTCCATCTCAAAAAAAAAATACAAAAATTAGCCGGGCATGGTGGTGCACACCTGTAATCCCAGCTACTCAGGAGGCTAAAGCAGGAGAATCACTTGAACCCAGGAGGTGGAGGTTGCAGTGAGCCGAAATTGCACCACTGCACTCCAGCCTGGGTGACAGAGCAACACTCTATCTCCAAAAAAAAAAAAACAAAAAACAGATACAAGCTACAACATGGATAAACCTTGAAAACATTATGTTAAAGGAAAGAAATCAGATACAATAGGCCACATACTGTATGATTCCATTTATATGCAATGTGTAGAACAGGCAAATACATAGAGACAGAAATCCATAGAGATAGACAGAAAGTGGATTCATCAGGGCTGTAGTGAAGGGAATACAGGCATGAGTCACTGCGCCTGGGTGATTTTCAAGTTCTTAATACTTAAAAAAATTTTCTAGATCAAGCATGTATAATACTTAGATTCATAAATATACAGTAAACATTACATTTTTTTTCTTTTAAAATTTTAATTCATGAATCACACAGCCTCCCAAGCTGGAGTAGGGTAAGAGAGGTTTTTAGCATGACCATTTAAAAGACTCTACAGGTATTTAAACATTTAAACATAAATATTAAATAATAAAGAAGATGTGGTGTTAAAAAATACTTACTAAATTAGTTTAAGTAAGATGTGGGTTGATAAGAATTCAAGTTCCTAAATTTTCTTCAAAATTATAGTTGTTGGCCAGGCATGGTGGCTCATGCTTATAATCCCAGCACTTTGGAAGGCTGAGGTGGGCAGATCACTTGAGGTCAGGAGTTCAAGACCAGCCTGGCCAACATAGAAACCCTGTTCTTTAACAAAAATACAAAAATTAGATGGGCATGGTGGTGTGCACCCATCATCTCAGCTACTCAGGAGGCTGAGCTATGAGAATCATTTGACCCCAGAAGGTGGAGGTTGCAGTGAGCCAAGATCATGCCATTGTACTCCAGCCTGGGCGACAGAGAGAGACTCTATCTCAAAAAGGAAAAAAGTTGTAGTTGTGGTTCTCTTAAGAAAATTAATCTTATAAAAATGTGAATTTACAAAAGAAAAAGTATATCTGTGAATGTGTACGGGGTGTGTGAACATTAAAATGAATTCTTTGATAAAAAACATGCCTAAAATATCTTCCTAATACAAAGATTATTCACCGCATCTCCTTATTTATTTATGGAGACAGGGCCTCGTGCTGTTGCCCAGGCTGGAGCGCAGTGGTGCAATTATGGCTCACTGTAGCCTCGATCTCCCAAGTGTAAGCAATCTTGAGTAGCTGGGCTGCCTGGGTAATTTTTTTTTTAAGTAGACATAAGGTCTCGTTATGTTACCCACGCTGGTGACGAACTCCTGGGCTCAAGCAATCCTCTTGCCACAGCCTGCCAAAGTTTTGGGATTACAGGCTTGAGCCACCACACCTGGCTACTCACCCCTTTTTGATGGAGTTCAAAAATTGTTGACTCGCACCATCGGAGTAACTTCTGAAATCATCATTGACAGTGAATCCATTTTTCCATAATTTTATATTTACATCTACCTGCAAAACAGTAGGAAACAAAATGCATCATGTTAATAAAATGTAGTAGGATTGAAACTCCTTTAAAAATTTTTTCTATCACTATTCAGGCCGGGTGGGGTGGTTCACTCAGGCAATCCCAGCACTTCGGGAGGCCAAGGCAAGAGGACTGCTTGAGCGTAGGAGTTTGAGACCAGCCCTGGCAACATAGTGAGACCCAGTTTCTACAAAAAATTAAAATTATTGATATGGTTTTGGCGGTGTCCCCACCAAAATCTCAAGCTGAATTGTATCTCCCAGAATTCCCACCTTTTGTGAGAAGGACCCAGGGGGAGGTTACTGAATCATGGGGGCTGGTCTTTCCCGTGCTATTCTCGTGATAGTGAATAAGTCTCATGATGGGTTTATCAAGAGTTTCCACTTTTGCTTCTTGCTCATTTTCTCTTGCTAGTGCCATAATTATGAGACCTCCCCAGCCACGTGGAACTGTAAGTCAAATTAAACCTCCTTTTCTTCCCAGTCTCAGGTATGTCTTTATCAGCAGTGTATAAATGGACTAATATAACTGGCTTCATAAAAATTAAAATAGAAGAGGGAGGGGATGTTGGGAGAGGCAGAGAACTGAGTAACCAGGACAGAAGAGAATACTCAGGATCATAGACTCCAGAGCAAGAGCAGTAGAGCTCCCCTAGCAGACAACCAGTCCACTGAAGAAGGAAGAAGGGTTTTACCACAGTCATCCCTTAGAAAAAATTTAACGGGTGGGCCAGGCGCAGTGGCTCACGCCTGTAATCCCAGCACTTTGGGAGGCCGAGGTGGGCAGATCACAAGGTCAGGAGATCGAGACCATCCTGGCTAACATGGTAAAACCCTGTCTCTACTAAAAGTATAAAAATTAGCTGGGTGTGGTGGCATGCGCCTGTAGTCCCAGCTACTGGGGAGGCTAAGGCAGGAGAATCACTTGAACCCGGGAGGCAGAGGTTGCAGTTAGCCGAGATCATGCCACTGTACTCCAGTCTAGCAAAAGAGTGAGACTCCAACTCCCCCTCACTAAAAAAAAGTAGATGCTAGGGCCAAGGAGTAATTTGTCAACATAAGCCTTTCACAACTAATAGACTTTAAGTTTTTATGACTTAACCTTTGATAAAATTTTAAATTAACTTAAAAAGTAAATCAGAGTGAAGGGATTTTTCACAAATACTTTCAATGTCTCACGTCAAAAAATCAGCTGGGGTCTCATAATTGGTACCGCTCTCAGCCTGCTGTGACATGTTATTTTGATTGAAATGTTTTTTTAAAAAACCAAACGTCATACAGACATGTAGTTAGAAAAATAAGTATTTTAATAGCCTTCCCAGGATATTCTTCTTTGATACTTCATCAAAATTTAATAAGTAGTAGTAATATCTCAAAAGTTAGTTGAGTATCTGAATGCAGAATCTAAAACTTATCATCTTTTCATATACTTGTTACATTAAAATATTTGAGAATATGTGATACTTTGGCTCTTTTACTCATGCTTCACTTTATTATATCATATATTGGTCATTTGGAAAATACTGATTTTCTTAATTATGCAGATCTTCCAACAGCTGACACATTTATTTCATTATGTAACAAAATTTATATTAATTAAAATGATACTAATCCACTAGGAAATTCCTTATGTTTTGAGAAGTTGTCAGGTATGGTGGCTTTCTTTTTCTTTTCTTTTTTAAAGACAATCTTGCTCTGTTGCCCAGGCTAGCATGCAGTGGCACGATCTTGGCTCACTGCAATCTCCACCCGCCAGGGTAAAGCGATTCTCACCCCTTAGCCTCCTGAGTAGCTGAGATTACACATACACACCACCAAGCCCAGCTAATTTTTGTATTTTTTAGTAGAGAAACGATTTTGCCATGTTGGCCAGGCTGGTCTTGAACTCCTGGCTTCAAGTGATCCACCCACTTTGGCCTCCCAAAGTGGTAGGATTACAGGTGTGAGACACCAAGCCTGGCCTATGGTGGCAATTTTCTAAGTCTTATTTTCACTTAAAAAGTTGGTTAAATAAAATTTTATCATTTTCAACAGCTACTATAAGTTGTTTTCCTTGAAGTGCCAGGCTCACTTCGATCATTACTAGAAAATATCTACCAAATATGGAAGTTGGAATAACCACAGTCCGTATGTAAACCATTCTTTCTTGCAGAAACAATATGCCATGAAAAAGTAGATAGTTGGCTGGGTGTGGTGGCTCACGCCTGTAATCCCAGCATTTTGGGAGGCTGAGGCGGGCGGATCACGAGATCAGGAGATAGAGACCATCCTGAGCAACATGGTGAAACTCTGTCTCTACTAAAAATACAAAAATTAGCTGGGCATGGTGGTATGTGCCTGTAGTCCCAACTACTCAGGAGGCTGAGGCAGGAGAATCGCTTGAACCCGGGAGGCGGAGGCTGCAGTGAGTCGAGATCACCCCGTTGCACTCCAGACTGGTGACAGAGCAAGACTCTGTCTCAAAAAAAGAAAAAAAAAAAACAAAAACAGTTTGTTGATCTCAAATAACTGCACTTTTCCTTGAGACACTTCTGTATATTGTAGAAATACTTTATGTATACTTCACACTTTGTCACACAGAATATTAAGATGTGTATTCAAGGTTTGAGATATAAAATTTATAAATTCTACTGCTTCATTAAGGACATTCTTAATTAAAATTAGTTTTCTTTCCCCTTGTAAGTATAAGCAAAGAATAAAGTACAGGTTGAATATTCCTTATCTGAAATGCCTGGGACCAGAAGTTTCAGATTCTGAAATATTTGCTGGTTGAGCTTTCCAAATCAAAAAATTCAAAATCTAAAGTGCCCCAATGAACATCTCCTTTGAGCATCATGTCAGTTCTCAAAAAATTCTGGATTTTGAAGCATTCTGGATTTTTGGATTTGGTGGATTTGGGTTGCTCAATGTGTAACTGCTAGTAGTTTGTTGCCACTGCCTTGATTACTGCTAAGGTGTTGTAGTTTTACCCACCACAGTTTACACCACTAAACTGTATTTAGTACAAACTAAATACAGTTCTGTGTTTTATTTTTTGTTTTTTGAGACAGAGTCTCGCTCTGTCACCAGGCTGGAGTACAATGGCGTGATCTTGGTTCACTGCAACCTCCACCTTCTGAGTTCAAAAGGTTCTCCTGCCTCAGCCTCCCAAGTAGGTAGCGGGGACTACAGGCACATGCCACCAGGCCAGGCTAATTTTTGTATTTTTAGTAGAGACGGGGTTTCACCTATTGGCCAGGATAGTCTCGATCGCTTGACCTCGTGATCTACCTGCCTCGGCCTCCCAAAGTGCTGGGATTACAACTACTGCGTCCAACTATTTTATTTTTTTACATTATTTTATCTTATCTTATTTTTTGAGTCAGAGTTTTACTCTGTCACCCAGGCTGGAGTGCAGTGATGCGGTTATGGCTCAATGCAGCCTCAACCTCCTGAGCTCAGGCAGTCCTGCCTCAACCTCCTAAGAAGCTGAGAAACAGGTACATGCCACCACACCCAGTTAATTTTTTTATTCGTTTGTAGAGATGGAGTCTTGCTTGTTGCCCAGGCTGGTTTTCAACTCCTGGGCTCAAGTGATCCTCCTGCCTCAGCCTCCTAAAGTGCTGGGATTATAGGTGTGCCTAGTTTGTGAACATAGTAAAAAAGGGAAATAATATCTATTATGAAAACAGTTTTGGCCTTACACCTATAATCCCAGAACTTTGGGAGACCAAGGCAGGAGAACTATTTGAGCCCAGGAGTTCAAGACCACCCTGGGCAACAGAGCAAGACCCCATCTCTACAAAAGAGTAAAAAAAGTAGCCGGGCATGGTGATGTATGCCTGAGGTCCAAGCTACCTAGGAAGGCTGAAGCAGGAGGACTGCTTGAACCCAGGAGGTTGAGGTTGCAGTGGGCCAAGACTAAGCCACCGTACTCCAGTCTGGGTGATGGAGCAAGACCTCGTCTCAAACAGACAAAACAATTTGACCCTAGGGACCCTGTAAAAGTTCCATATATTGAGAAACACTGGAAGGAAAAAAAAAAGTAATGGACATTTATTTACCTGTTTCTTCTGTTCAGTGGAAGACAAACATTTGGAACCAACCTTCTGAGCTTCCTCAAAAAGGCTATCAACAAAATATTCACAATTTGACTGTTGATTATTACCAAGAGGTTGATTATCAGATCCTGTTTCACAAACCCTAAACAAGATAAAGAAAAATAGGCACTATTAACTATTAGGTCTCTAAAAATTTACTTATTTTGTTCTAGTTAAGGGATATTGAACTTAGATGCTACCTGCATGTCTGTAGTTCAGGCCCTTTTCTAAGTTAATATAACCTTGGGGAGGTCATTAACCCCTTTTTAGTCCAGAGCAGGGTTTTCTCAACCTTAGCTCTATTAAAATTTAGAAATAAATAATGCTTTGCTGAATGAGGTGTCCTGTGCATTGGAGATTGGGATTCCCAACCCATAGGCCCATGGCCTGTTAGAAACCGGGTTGCACAACAGGAGATGAGTGATGGGCAAGCAAGCAAAGCTTCACCTGTATTTACTGTCGCTCCCCATTGCTCGAATTACCACCTGAGCTCTGCCTCTTGTCAAATCAATGGTGGCATTAGATTCTTATAGGAGCATTAACCTGTGAACTGAGCATGCAAAGGATCTAGGTTGCATGCTCCTTACGAGACTCTAATGCTTCATGATCTGTCACTGTGTCCCATCACCCCCGGATGGGACCATCTAGTTGCAGGAAAACAAGCTCAGGACTCCCACTGATTCTACATTATAGTGAGTTGTATAATTAGTTCATTATACATTATAATGTAATAATAATAGAAATAAAGTGCAAATAAATATAATGTGCTTGAATCATCCCGAAACCATCTCCCTTTCTCCCCGCACAGGTCCGTGGAAAAACCTTCTTCCACAAAACCAGTCCCTGGTGCCAAAAAAGTTGGGCATCACTGTTGCAGAATGTTTAACATATTATCCTGGTCTCTATCCATGAGATACAACAAGTAGGATGCACATCCCTGCCCCATCCCTAATCCCCAGTTGTTATAACAACCAAAAACATCTCTATACATTGCCAAATGTAACAGGGGCAAAATCTCTCCACGTTAAAAACCACTGGTCTGGATTAAAAAACGTGTTGTGTTTTTGTTTTGTTTTTTAGAAACAAAGTCTCTCTTTGTCGCCCAGGCTGGGGTGCAGTGGCTTAATTTCAGCTCATTGCAGTCTCAACCTCCAGGACTCAAGCAATCTTCTCACTTCAGTCACCCAAGTAGCTGGGACTGCAGGCTTGTACCACCATGCCCAGCTAATTTTTTGTAGAGATGGACTTTAACCATGTTGCTCAGGCTGGTCTCAAGCTCCTGGGCTCCACTGATCTGCCTGTCTTGGCCTCCCAAAGTGCTGGGATTACAGGTGTGAGCCGTTGCTCCTGGCCAAAAATGTGCTATTTTTAAAGGCCTCAAAATGGCTTTAAAAGAGGCTATTATGCATTTTTTGGTAAGAGAAAACACTCTTGAAACTAAAGGGGATAATGTATCAGGAACAATTGCATTTTTGCTCCTTTGCACACGTCAGAATATTTCCCACTGAAGACTTCATTTATAGTGGTTTATTTATTTATTTATTTTTGAGACAGGGTCTCATTCTGTCACCCAGGCTGGAGTGCAGTGGCATGATCACAGCTCACTGCAGCCTCAATCTCCTGGTTCAAGTGGTTCTCCCCAAAGTAGCTGGTTCTACAGGTGCACATTGCCATAGCTGGCTGATTTTTAAAAATGTTTTGGAGAAAGAGGGTCTCACTATGCTGTCCAGGCCTATCTCAAACTCCCGGGCTCAAACGATCCTCCTGTGTCTGTTTCCTAAAGTGCTGGGATTACAGGTGTGAGCCACTGCATCCAGCCTATAGTAGTTTAATACTTTACTGGTTTTAATTTTGTATTTTTATTTCTTTGTATAAGAAATATTATCTAAGATTCTGTTTGCTAGAAAAGATGGTTTCTGAGTGATCCCTTTTGAAGTCACACAGGAAAATTTTTAAAAGTACAGAAATAGGATTTTTCTATTTCTTTTTATTTTTTTATTTTTTTGAGATGGAGTTTTGCTCTGTTGTCTAGGCTAGAGTGCTGTGGCGCGATCTCAGCTGACTGCAACCTCCTTGAGTTCAAGCAATTCTCCTGGCTCAGCCTCCCAAGTAGCTGGGACTACTGGCACATGCCACAATGCCCAGCTAATTTTTATATTTTTAGTAGAGATGGGGTTTCACCATGTTGGCCAGGATGGTCTCAATCTCCTGACCTTGCGATCCACCTGCCATGGCCTCCCAAAGTGCTGGGATTACAGGGGTGAGCCACTGCGCCCAGCCTCCTTTTTTTTGAGATGGAGTTTCACTCTTGTCGCCCAGGTTGGAGTGCAATGGAGTGATCTTGGCTCACTGCAACCTTCACCTCTTGGGTTCAAGCGATTCTCCTGCCTCAATCACCCAAGTAGCTGGGACTACAGGCACATGCCATCACGCCTGGCTAATTTTTTTAGAGACAGGGTTTCACCATGTTGGCTAGGCTGGTCTCAAACTCCTGACTGCACGTGATCCACCTGCCTCAGCCTCACAAAGTGCTGGGATTACAGGCAAGAGCCACAGTGTCCAGTCTAGGATTTCTCAAATTCTATAAATAATAATCACATTTTTATACCTCTTATACTGTGCCAGGAAATATAAGCTAGAGACTGTTAAACTATGCTGCTACTCTGTCTCCCAAGTCTGTGATCCTAACCATGACATCTTATAAAGAACTATTCTAAGTACCTTACATGTGCCAACTCATTCAGTCCTCACAACGACCCTAAAAAGCTTAATTTGCCAGAGATCACAAAGCTATTAGGAGGCAGTGCTAGAAACTAAACTCAAGCTACCAATGCCTCTGCTCTTAATCACTATGCTAGACTGTTGTAGAAAACAGCCATCACTGAGCCTTGGTGTGGTGGTACATGTCTGTAGTCACTTGAGGATCACTTGAGGCCAGGACTTTGAGGCTGTAGTGTGCTCTGACTGAGCCTGTGGCTAACCATTGCATTCTAGCCTGGGAAATATAATGAGATCTTGTCTCTGTTTTTTTTTTTTTTTTCTAAGACAGAGTTTCACTCTTGTTGCCTGGCTGGAGTGCAATGGCATGATCTCGGCTCACTGCAACCTCCGCCTCCTGGGTTCAAGTGATTGAACCAGGGGACTGCCTCAGCCTCCTGAGTAGCTGGGATTACAGGCATGCACTACCATGCCCAGCTAATGTTTTGTATTTTTAGTAGAGAAGGGGCTTCTCATTATTGGTCAGGCTGGCCTTGAACTACCGACCTCAGTTGATCCGCCCACCTGGGCATCCCAAAATGCTGGGGTTACAGGCGGGAGCCACTGCACCCGGCCTGGAGACCTTGTCTCTTTAAAAAAAAAAAAAGGCCATCACTATATTGTTACTAAAATGCTGATACTCAGGCGGTGCTTTAACTTAGGTATATTCTCTGTATATACTCTTAAAACACTCCACATTATCACAAAGTATTAATTATGCCTTTTCCAAAGCAATGACATGATACCTCCTACACAGAAATAGTCACACCCTAAGATGGTTTCTTATAACACTAGTGATTTTCCCCTCTCTTTAATCAGCACAGTCATATAGCAGTATAGCATATTGTCTAAAAGTCCGGGCTTTGCTGTTTGTATTTAAGTGCCTTCATTTAGTCACGCTGACAATGGGTAAGAAACTTAACTTCTATGTGCTTTGGTTTGCTTATTTGTGAAATACAGATACCACCACTTATTTCACATGGTTGTTATGAAGATTAAATGAAAAAATATATAAAAGCCTATAGGTGATATATAGTAAGTATTAGTATACATACTGGGCACACAGTACACTCTCAACATATTAGATAGCAATATCATTATAACCATTTTATGTTTCCTGGTATTTAACCGTTTCTTCTGTTCAGATGGTAGTTGGTGCTCCATTAGTGATTACAAAATACACAGCCAATAAAGCTGAGCATCAAGAGTAGCTGAAGTTTTATTCCTTTACGTTATTTATTTGATGTGTAAATTCTATTAAACTTCATCATGTGAATTCAAATTACTCAAACATTTATTGAGTATCTACTACATGCTAGGTGGCAGGGAGATATGAAGATGAGTAAGAAACAGTCTATGTTCTCTAGAGGGACAAAGAATAGAAAAAAAAGAAGAAAAAAGAAACTATGTTTATAAGAGGTTCAGAGTAGAGTGGAGTGCAGTAGAGTGGAGATGTATAGTAAGAGTAGAGTAGAGTGGAGATGTATAGTAAGAAATAGTTACAATAGAAAATAGCTACAGCCAGGTGCAATGGCTCATGCCTGTAATCCCAGAACTTTGGGAGGCCAAGGTGGGGAGAATTGCTTGAGCCCAGGAATTGGAGACCAGCCTGGGCAAAACGGGGAAATCCTGTCTATACAAAAAAAAAAAAAAAAAAAAAAAGAATTAGCTGGGTGTGGTGGTGTACGCCTGTAGCCCCAGCTACTTGGGAGGCTGAAGTGGGAGGAACCCAGGAGGCCACGGTCACAGTGAACTGAGATCACGCCAATGTACTCCAGGCCTGGGCAACAGGGCGAGACCATGTCTCAAAAAAAAAAGAACTGCAATAAGAGATGTAAGATACAGTTCAGAAAACTGGAGTGCTCTGGCTCCACTGAACAAGTGGTAATGGGTTTGTTTCACTTTTGATGAGTGTATAGGCACAAGAAAAAAGAGTAGCAAAGGCATTAAGACTGCTTTATGCCCCTAAAATTGATAACTTAGATGAAAGGAACCAATTTCTTACAAGGCACAGTCTATCAAAACACACACAAGAAGGAACAGATAATATGAATAGGCCTACGTATACTAAGGAAATTAAATCAATAATAAATAACCTTCCAAAACAGAAGCACCAGGGCTGGATGATGTCACTGATGAATTCTACCAAACATTTAAGAAACAAATGATACTAATTTGCTACAATCTCTTCCAGAAAAGAGAAGCAGAGGCAACACTCTGAACTCATTCTATGAGGAAAACACTATGCTATACTAAAACCAAAGACATTACAAGAAAGGAAAACTACAGAAAATTTATCATGAACACATATGTAGAAACACTCAACAAAATATTAGCGAGAGAGAGATCCAAGATGGCCGATTAACAACAGCTCAGTATTGTAGCTCCCAGTGAAAGCGCAGGGAGCGAGTGGACGCCGCACGTTCAGACAAATTTTTGTTGCCCACAGACTGGGAGATTCCCGGCGGAGGAGCCACATGGGTTGCCAGCGCGACTTTTTTGGCCGGGGCAGCTATTTTGCCGGCGCCCCGGCACGGCACTTCTCGGCGCGCGGAGTATACGGGACGGGGTGCCCTTTGAGTCCAGCTCGGCTGGTCCCATTCCCACAAGGAGAACAGTAATTGGAAGCGCTGAGGACTGAGAGTTTCACAGTAAGCACAGCTGAACCCGGGAAGGCCAACCTCTGTGGGGAAGGAGTGTCTGCCAAAGGAAAACTAAGAAACAGAAAAAACTTCATCACCAACAAGCCGGACGTTAACTCAGACCCAATCTGAAAGTCGGCAATTACAAAGACGACAGGTGGATAAATCCACAAAAATGGGAAGAAACCAGTGCAAAAAAGCTGAGAACACCCGAAACCAGAATGCCTCTCCTCCTACAGGGGATCACAGCTCCTCATCAGCAAGAGAACAAGGCATGATGGAGAATGAGTGTGATGAACTGACAGAATCAGGTTTCAGAAGGTGGATAATAAGAAACTTCTGTGAGCTAAAAGAACATGTACTAACCCAATGCAAAGAAACTAAGAACCTTGAAAGAAGATTTAAC